>JAJHUR010092961.1:0-23486 GCA_027495735.1 Lutjanus campechanus
CTTGACAGCACTCAATTTATTATTTATTTATTTTAATTTGAGTAAGCAAACATTTCTATATTATCAAACTCTATTAACTATTTAATTTTGGTTTAAATCACTAAAGTTAGATTTACTAGATACCAGATGAGATTATGAATCTTGATTTACCCATTTTAAACCTAGTTTAGTTTTCAAAAGTTTTCCAAGACACAAAACTTGAACTATGCATAATTTAATATATTAGGTATAAAAGCATTAAAACATCTCAGGTATGTTGCCACATGAAGGCATTGGTAGCTAAACTAATTAGCTTGTCCAATAGCGAGCTTTCATAGGTCTTAGAGGCCGAGGTGGGGATGAAGAGAGGATAAGGGTAAAAAAAAGAAAGGGATGGAAGGACTACAGATTTGTGTGAGAATGACTGATGGAATTTCCTTCTCTTTGAGCTCCCATTGCCACAGTAACAAAGGGCTTATTGAAGGAGCAGGGGCTCCTACAAGAAAAAGACGCTGGGTCAGGGAGACAGGCAGAGGGAGCTGGAGCAAGAGCACATGGGGGAAGGATCGGAAAGAGGCACAAAGAGAGGGCAGGCTGTCAAAAGCTGAAGAGCTGGTATCGCTCACGCTGTAAACTCGGGCCACAGGCTGACCCGCCACCCAAGAAACACTCAGATGGGAATTCAAGTCCCAGTTGTGTGAAAACAGGCCAACAGCCCAGCTCACCTGATTGTGTCCCACACGTTGAATCCATCCAGCGGCTTTGTGCCTTTGGTGCTCCCTCCTGCCAGGCCGACAAGTGTTGGCAGCCAATCGGAGATGTGGATGAGCTCGTGGCTGACGGTCCCGGGCCGCTTCAGCAGCGGGCTGGCGACAAATCCGACTCCCCGGATCCCTCCTTCCCACAGTGACCACTTCCTCCCTCGCAGCGGCCAGTTGCTGCCACCGCAGAGCGTCTGACCTCCGTTATCTGTCAACAACCAGAGGGACAAAAATGACACACGGAGAAAAGAGACAAAGATAGACAAAAGATTTAAATCAGTAATTATAAAGACAAGTGTGGTGAACGCTGAACAAGACTTTTAATCAAGTTCTCCAAACCTTTTCAAATCGTGAACACACTCAGGGGGTTCCACAGAGAACCTTTTTACATTCTAAGGGTCTTATCTTGAACCCAACAAGGGGGATTCAACTCAGAACCTTTTTATGTTCCAAGGGGTTTATCTAGAACACACCAAGGGGGTTCTATCAAGAACCTGTTTATAATCCAAGGGTTTACTTTAGAAAACACTGACAGGCCTTTTCCACCAACATGGAACCTCCTGTTACTGTTCAAGAACCCAATCTGTAACTGTAACCGAGCATTTCTACCAAAAATAACCTGATTCAGAAATTTGGTTCCTAGTTGGAACCAAAAAGTTGCAGGTCTTCTTTAGGAACTAAAGTGGACGTGTCATGTTCTACAGGTTCTTGTGCAGCGCCCTCTGTTGATGACATCCCTGATAACAATGGTTCCACTCATAGTTGGTGGAAATGTGGGCTGGTTCACTAGATAGTACCAAGGTTCAAGAACCAGAGCTAATTTGGTGGAAAGGAACCCCTGGGGGAACCTTTTTATATTTAAAAGGTTTTATCTAGAACACACTTAGGAAGTTTCACAGAGAACCTTTTTGTATTCCGGGGATTTTATCTCAAACACACCCAGGGGGTTCTACCGAGAACCTTTTCATATTTAAAAGATTTTACCTAGAACACACTAAGGGGTTCTACCGAGAACCTTTTTATATCATGATAAAAAGAACCCTTGTAAAAAAGAGTTATTCAAGGATTTCAACAATCCCTATGCAAAGGGTTCTTAATGGAACCCTTAGTCTTACAAAGAACTCTTAAGAAAAGCAAATGGCTCTGAGGAGAACCTCAGCCCTTCAGGAAAAAACCCTTTTGTAACCCTTATTTCTAAGAGCGCACTGCAATCCATCGAGTAAACGTAGAGATATTTCAGCCACCCACAGAGTCAAACTTTGAGTGTGGATGAAAACAAGTGATCTAAGAAGTTAAAACAACAGATCAATGCTCATCCATTTGTCTCCCCTGCTGGACAAAAACTCCTGCATAACATCCAACCATTACACAAGTGCACACACACACACACACACCGGAGCAGTTAGACTGACTGTCATCATCTCAATATGTCTGTCCAGTATAAACACACTTGACCAATCACATCCCGGCAGGGCTCCCCTTTCAGCAGCGGAGTGTCGTGCAAGTCCAGGAAGTAGCCTGTCCCGATTCCCGAACTGTTCTGGAAAAGACCGTCTGCTCCTTAATGCCTTTTCAAGCTGCTGCTGCTCTGCTGGCTCTCCACTGGCCAGTTCTCTCTGTTTCCCCCAGTTCTCTCCCCCACCCCCTCCAGTTTCACCTCTCTCGCTCGTTTGCTTACAGTAAAGTCCCAGTGAGACCGTCAGTTTGCAGAAAATTTCATCACGAAGGAATTTCAGGGTTAGGGCTCATTGATTTCCTGTTAGGTCTCACACATGTGGGTCAGTGATAACAGGCGGATCATGAGGAAAGTTTAAACTGAAAGCCAGAGATATGACTAATAAAAACACTGATAAACTACTTTCTGTAAGTGATGTTCATGTGTTTATAAAGTCAGATGTTACATAACCTATGACGTTTATTCAGTGGTGTAGTGGTGCCTGGAGATGTAGGTAAATTCCTAAAGGACCAGTGTGGAAATCAGAGATGTACCGATCAACTTCACTCCAGTTCCAATCAGATATCTGAATTTGGATATCTGCTGAATCGATACTATACCAATACTAGTGGTCTTTTTCTTGATTCTTCTTCTTCTTATCATTATTATTGATATTTTGTGGTGAAACATTCTGTATCAGTTAATATTGACACACTAATCTAATCAGCATTTTATTCATCAGGAAAGCTTGTTTAGTTTGTGTAATGTAACTTCCTTGTCTTTGTTTCATTGGTTTTAACAGGCGACATCACATCACCCCGGTGCGGGCTTCCCCCCCATTGGCTCCCTGTGTGTTTTAGAATTAATTTTAAGATTTTACTGACAACTTTTAAACCCTGTCTCCCTCATTTATTCTTACTGTCATGTTTTTCTTGTTCTTATCTCTTTTACTGTTTTGTCTTATTTTAACTATGTTTTCGTGTATTTGCTTGTGTCTTTTACTTCAATTTTAGCTTAAATTTGGTCTTGCTTCTGTTTGGCCTTGTTGTGTTATTTTGCCTCTGGGGTAACCTGCTCTTTTGCTTTGTCTGTCAAGGCACTTTGTAAACTCTGTTTTAAAAGGTGTTATATATATAAAGTTATTATTATGGGGCTCTGTAGGATTGCAGCATGTGACATTCACATGTGCAGCAGATGGCCCTCATTTGCATCATGTCCCATGATGCATTGTTGAGTTGACTGAATTTGACAAGTTGAGGAAATTTTGTAATGATTCAAGACAAATAAACATTTCTAGTCTTATAAACTTGATATGAGTTCCAGTTGTATGAGCTTAAAGGGACAGTACATCACCTGTAGTGCTTTTTATCCATCTAGACTCTTTTGGTTTGAGCTGCAGAGTTTTGGCTTTAGAGACGTCTGTCTTCTCACCAATATAATGGGACTAGAATTTGAGAAATTCAAATCCAGTGTCTCTTTCTAAGAATCGTGACCCAGTTACTCAAGATAACCTGCAGACCTTGTTTTGAGCTGTTTCATTTGGGAACTACTTTCTCTTTGCTGTAGACTTTTTACTTTTTTTTTTCAGATAGAAAAAAAGTAGTTAATTCATGAAACCGCTCACAACAAGGTCTGTAGATTATCTTGAGTAAGTGTGCCATGATTCTTGGAAAGAGACACTGGTTTTGAATTTTTCAAATTCATTTTTTTGGTGCTTTGAGCAACAACATCATGAGGGCGTTGCAGAATGCACAACGACCTGTAGAATATGATGCACCTGCTTTGGTTGCCAAGTAAAACCTGCTATTTTTTAATGTATTTTTGACAGAGATGCTCCAAATAGTTCAAAATTAGTTGCTTGAACCAGAATGGAACAGATCTGGTTCCATGTTGGTGGGAAAAGGCCTATGATTGGATTTAGAATTGGGTACACACAATGCTGACTGAAAAATATGTGGGTATTCCTGCTCCATATACCTGCATCTGCACCGCTGGTTACACTGACACAGGAGCAGGAAGTACTTTGAGTTTTTCCCTCAGCTGCAGATCAGCAGAGTCAGTGTCTGCCTGGCATATGGTTGGCTGAATCCTTCGAGTCAGAGCCGCAACCAAATGTGCGGAGGAACAATGAAACAGGCCACCTACCGCAGCCCACCACGGGCATAAAAAACCCTCGCACTTTACTTTCACAGCATTGTTCCTGTTCTCTAATTACCCTTTAAAAAACCTCCTAAAAATAACCCTCAAAGGAGTTACCTACTTCAGATGCAATTCATTACAGCTTCCACATGTTGAAACCAGAGAGCAGCCACATGTTTAGATGCTGCTGCTGCTGCACACCTTCATCTCTGACATATTATGTTCTTCGTCAAAAGTCTGCATATATAAAAGGTATTTAAGTTTTAACAAGACTCCAGTGGTGCACATGAAGGGATGAGCCTATTAAAGTGTTCCCTCTCCTCTGTAAGTCTTCTCATTCTCCTTGCCAGTGATTCTGGCACAAAACTAAACAGCCCATTGTACAAATGCAACAGAACACTGCTCTCTAGTGGACCTCTTGAGTATTACAAAAGCTGTTTTAAGAGTAACCAGCCCTAGATCGGTGGGGAATGATCAGAGAAACACCAAGCATGCAAGGATATCTGTTTCCTGTGCCCCCCTGTTGACCGTATCGTGTAATAAAACGTGTTATCTCACTCTCTGATGCTTTAATTCTATAAACCCTTCTCCAGGCTGTCACCTGAACTCCTCTCAACCCTGTAAAACTGGCTTTGATGCACAAAGAAAATGTGGCTTTGAGTCTGTGGAAGTAAAATGTAATTGCACTTTACTTAGAACTCTCTGATTTGGTTTCCATTCTGGCACCATATGAAAGAGTCAGATAAAAGGAGAAAATAAAAGCGGTGGAAAATATATTAGCATTCACCTGATTATACTGTCCACGTGTAAAACTGGCTGTTTTAATGTAGGTTTCCAGTGAAATGTTAGAAGTTAACTCTAACGAAGTGAGGTGAGCATGTGCTTCAGCATTGTACGGCATCTGTTCTCATGTTAAAAGGGATAGTTTGGCTTATTTGAAGCAGGGTTAATTGAGGTACTCATCAATAGTCGGCGTGTTACCGACGGTAGATGAAAGTCAGCATGTCCCCAGTTGGGAGACGTAGCTAGGAGTGACTTCTGTGTTTTAAAGGGTTAGTTCAGGTTCACCAAAGGCACACAATAACACAAAAAAAACTAAGATTCAGACAGCGGTAGACCAGCAACTCCTGTTTTCTGCAAGGAAAAATTATTGTTTTTGCCCATCAAGACTGGTGGCTTTGGAGAGAGAGAGAGATGTTTGGCTGTTTCCTGTCAGAAAAGACTATCTGATGGCAAGGTATAGAGGTGAAAATATTCTAAATATAGCGTACATTTAAACTGATACAGATTTATTTAGGTGCTCAGAATGCGATCTCTCCAACTATTTGTTGGATTACAATGAAATTTTGTACAGACATTAACGTTTCCCGTGAGATCAATGCTGATGATTTTAGAGACCCTCTTTCATTTCCTCTAATGCCACCATTGTTGACATTTGTGGTTTAGAGCAAAATGTCTCAACTTTTGTTGGGTGGATTAAATACATCTGGTGCAGACATTCATGGTCTTTGGTTCCAACCTTGAATCTAGTCCCATCATTAGGTCAAAATTTTAATTTGTCCAATACTTCAGCCACAACTTTGTGTTTTGTGCTAATAAGCAAACATGCTAACACACTACTGATTTAGTGATAACCAAGACACAAACAATAAAAAGACCTATCCATTTCTCATGTACAGTAATAACTGACACTCCACAAGGATTCACTCTGCAGCAAGCACTGTATTTTAAAGTAGATTAAGTAAAAATGGATAAATTATGGAAAGAACAATAGCTACAATCGTATGAGGAGCAGTATTGCGATCTGTGCAAACACATAAATTAATGCTACATTCTGAACAGTTACAGTTTAATTCAAGTGAAATTTGGTTTGAAAAACAGTTGTTAGAAAATGAAAATTAATCAGTCATTATTTATGAGCTTTCCTCAAGTGCCACCCTGTGGTGAGAATGTCCTCTTTGCTTTGTACACAAGATCTCAGACTACACAACACAAAATGTCATTACATTTTTTAAGCAAAACCAATATTTCTCCATTTTTAACTCTATAAGATAGAATTTCAGAGAAATAATTAGTGCTTATTTTTACCATGTAGATCGCTTTGTCGTCATTCATTATATCTTTGGGTTTAAATCCTGGTTACACGTCTCAGTATAACAACATACCTGTTGAGAACACCAGGATCGTGTTGTTCCACAGTCCTTCCTGTTGCAGAGCCACAGTGATGTTACCCACTGCCTCGTCCATGGCCGACACCATGCCAGCATACTGCCTGCGAGAGTGGTCTTTGATGAAGCTGTAGGGAGCAACATAGCGCTCTGGAACCTGCAGCGGTGCGTGGACTGACTGCAACGCCACGTAGAGGAAGAGCGGCTGGAAGATGAGGAGATCAACATATGAAGACATTTACATTAGATGATCTGATTTTACTGCTCTGCACTGTGACACTGTGTGAGTCTGTTTGTCACCTTGCCAGAGTTGTGTTTTTTAATGATGCTGATGGCTCTCTCGCTGAAAAGCTCAGTGGAATAGGCTCCTTTGTATCCGGTAGCGACCGTCTCGCCGTCCCGCAGGTCCAACGCACAGCGAGTGAGGTTCAGAGGGCTGATGGGAGCACAGCGCACATGAGTGTAGTAATCCTCGCTGCCTGTCAGGTAGCCTGCAGCACACAGAGGGCAGAGGAGAAGAATTCATCCAGATATAAACGTGGAAAGTTATGAATCAAACTGCATCCTGGGATACAGCACAGTTACATCAAAGGCTTTATTCTTAACAGAGATGTCATAATTCTCCAAATCTCTCTTCAATTTGACTATCAAAATAGTTGATTAATATCTGATTCATAGCAGCTCTGGAGTCTTGATTTGTAAACATCAAAGGATCATTGGTTTTATGTCCTGACATCTGTCATTTATTTAAATACCGTGAGAATCTCTGATTCTGCCTTTTGATTTGATTAGTAAAACTGAAAGCTCATTTCGATAGATTTTCAATTTAATATCTTTATGAAATATACCAAAGTAGGAGTCAAAGCCGCGGCGTGTGGGCAGACAGTCCTTCTTGTACATTCCCAGGTGCCACTTGCCCACCATGTGTGTGGCGTAGCCCGCCTCCTTCATCAGCTGGGGCAGCAGTTTCTCATCCAGAGGCACACAGTACGGCTGACAGGGCCAGATGATCTGGTGCTGCATGCCTGTGTGGATCTGAGGACGACAAAACAAACACGTGACATTAGGAAATAAACGTGCTGTGTGTTAAAAACGGCACAAAGCAACATGTAAGAACAGCAGAAAAGGGAAGCCGCAGCCTCTGTGGTGACAGTGATGCAAACAAACGGTTCAAACTAAACATCCTGAAATGAGGCGACTTTGTTCTCTTGTTCTACTTTTCCACCAGTGTCCAAATTAGATTTTCTTCCCTGGAAAGTTCTACAAAACATGGAAAAGTAAATCATGTGCTGAAGTTTACTTGTTCTCATGATGCAGGGCTCCTTTGAACTGTGGTGGGCAGTTTATTTTTGGTGTCACTGGGCAGTAACTTCATAATAATCTTTAAGCATTATTGTAATTCAAGTGGTCTGAGAGAAAACTGGACTTCAGCTCCTCCTGTTGCTGCTTGTTCAGGTTTTAGAAAATCAAGCTGATGACAGGAGACTTTGGCCAAACAAACTCGTGACAGAAATAAAAGTCCTGCATTCAAAATCTTACTCAAGTCAAAGTCCATTGCAACTAATTTACTCAAGTTACTTGAGTATTTCCATTTTATGCTAGCTGTATACAAAGCCAATATCTTACTTTTTACTCCATTACATTTATTTGATAGCTTTAGTTACTAGTTACTTTGCAGATTCTGATTATTAATACAAATAGAAATCACCTAATAAATTATTATGTGTAATAACACGGATTAAGCTAACCAGCATTTATAAAGTAGCTGAAATTAGCTCCATCTTTCACAGATGTAGTGACTTTAACTGGAGCCAGACCAATCTATCAGTTGACCAATATTATTGCCTCAGTACTGTCCTATCACAGCTTTATCAGACTATATTGGTATCTGCATATATGTTGACCAATATGTACCTATATTAATTTTTTTAACAGAGCACAATGCAGATTGTTTTTATTTAAATATATAATACAATATATAAAATATAATACAATATAAATCCAGTATTGATCGGGCCCTGATGTTTACACATTAATACATCACGAATTAAAATCCATGATCCACAACACATTATTCTGCACAATGAATAGGCTGCTTTTACTTTTGGTACTAGTATATATTATACTACTAATATTATACTTTTGCTTAAGTAAAAATGAACTGAATGAGGACTTTTACTTGTAACAGAGTATTTCTACACTGTGGTACTGTTGTTTTTTTTCACTAAAGCAAAAGATCTGAGTACTTCTTCCACCACTATACTAGACTACACTATATTAACACTATAATTATTGATGCATGTACATTATAAAGCTCGACCAATACTGGAATGTTCGGGCCAGTGTTGATACCAATAAATAAACAGCAAACTTTCACTGGTATTTTCAGTTATTAAAAATTAACTATAAATAATAAAAAAAAGAACAGCTTCATTTAAGAAAAAGGATCAAATATACATAAAATGCTGCCTATACAAATGAAAATACTCTACGTTACATGTTGATACCGATATAGCTGTGCTGGGCCAATATCAGGCCGATAATATTGGCTGACAGATACCGGTCTGGTGGAGTTTATTGTTTACTTTACATACTGCAGGATAGTTTATGAATTTCAGGAAGGGATCTATGATGTTGAATCTTTACCCATGGTCCATAATAATACATTATAATTTATTTATTCATCTGAATTTGCAAAGTAACTAGTACCTAAAGTTAAAATAAACGTAGTGGAGTAAAAAGTACCAATATGTGCCCCTGAGAAGTATCATGAAGCACACACTCGAGTAAAGTTAAAATATCTCAATATTGCACTCACAGTACTTGAGTAAATGTTCTTGGTTACTTTCCCGCCCTGTCTGTGAACATGCAGCAGGACGTGTGTCTGACCTGGTATCTTCCAGTCATGAGCTGGTTTCTGGAGGGGGTACACAGAGGCTGGACATAGTAGTTCTCCAGTCGGACTCCTCCAGCTGACAGTTTGTCCAGGTTCGGTGTGTTGATCTCTGAGCGGTGATAACCGACATCATACCAACCATAGTCATCCGCCAGGACGAACACGATGTGAGGCTGCTGAGCCCCGAAAACCACACGGAAACTTACCAGGAGCACAGCTATGATAAAAGAATAAACCGACTGTCTGTTCTCCATCGTCAGTGTCTTAGTGGAGGTTCAGTTATACAGTCCCGAAGTAAACAAGGAAGTCCGTCAAGTGGAGTTCAGAAGAGACACAAACATGGCTGACATCAGCTAACCTGTCCTCCAAGGTACATATCTTTGTTGTCATATTATAAAAAACAACAACATACACATGACTTAATTATAAACGTTACAGCCCTTTCTCACTCCACTTCCGTGTTCAGCAGATTGAAAACGCCTCCAAGTACATCCAGCTGCAGCGTCAGACCCACGTGAAGGAAGTTGAACTTCCAAATATGGTTTGTGGGCTGGTTCGGTCGACGTTGACGCAGGGAAAAAAGATGGTTAAGACGTTTTAAAGGCGAGAATGCCAAACTTATATTAAATGTAGTTAACGAACTTACAGTTGATATCATTTAGGTTGTTGGATGTACCGCATGTTCAGCTGTTTAGGCGCAATGTACACTGATCATTTTGTTCTGTTCATTTTTATAAAGTAACGTGCTTTATTGAACAAGTACTAAGGTGCTGTGTCTATGTTGCACGTGCTTATCTATTAGTGTAACAACTACGGTAAATTAATTAAAGCTTAAATACAGACGAACTATTGTCGAACTTTAAGACTGCAAATTGGGCTAATGCAGTGTGAATTGACAGAACATTGGATTCAGCTAGCCTGCATGTGTCCCTATGACAAATCGAACAATGCAGAAGGCTTTATTTATACAAGTTTCACACTTCGTGCAAGTTTACGGTGTCATCATTGCGAATAAATTTAGATTGCAAAGGAGGTAGGCTGTGAAGGAGTATTTTCATATCTTAATGTTTGAAATTTGTTTAAAATATTGTTTACTTATGCTGTAGTAGGCCTATGCAGTCACTAACTACATTTATTCCTCCTAGGGGATTTTAAAGTATAGCCTAACTGAATCAATTTATTGGTGTGTGGAGCTAAGTAACACAAAGGAAGCAAAAAAAAGACAAGAGCCTCTGTTTTAAATGGGGATTGTGTTGAGTCTGGGATGTAGGCTAAGTGACACGTTTTTAGCCTTGTGTTTTTAAACAATACTGGAAACCTGCAGTTTAAAAAAAATCAGCTCAGATTCAGATATGAGACTAAGAATGTTTTCAGGTGAAGTAGCTGTGTTAAATGCTCGTGTTTGAAACTTCAGTGATCCAATGATGTGGTGTTTTGAACGTATTTAATTATTCTCATTTAAAACGTGCAAAAACACATTTTGATGTTCTTAAAAATCAACAATACACTTTTAAACGGAAATGTTTATATAATTTTAGCAGTTAGGCCAACACACTCCATAATTTATCCTGATTATTTCTGCTTAGTAGTGCTAAAATACCATTTTTCAAATTTTGTTGTTTTCCCTAAGCCACCTTTTGTTTGCATTAATTCACTGATTAGAACACATTATTTGTGCTGAAAGCCAAATATTGTCGTGGCTCAAAGATTCCTTTTATTTCTTTTCCTAACAGTTGCTAAAATTACTACTTTCAATAATTTTTTTAAATTTATTTTTCATTTACTTTGGTTTCTTGTCCTTTTAAGCCAGCTCGCGTCTGTCAAAGTGGTTATGGAGGGGGCGTGTTTTGGACTTTGCAGCCATTTACTTCCGTTGCCGCCATGACGATGGGTGTGTTTTGGAGGGGCGTGGTTTGTATGGGGCATGGTTTGGATTGTCTGCAAGGCTGCAGCTGGTCCCGCCGTGAATTGACTCCTCTTCCGCACAAAGTGAAGCAATTGCGAGCCGCCCACTTCAGTCAAAATGATCGAGTTGTTATAATTAGGAGCTGCGGAAAATTTACGAAATATATTACGGTAAAAAAAAAAAAAACACTGTTACTGCAAATAAAGCAGGAGAAGAAGAATGCTGCCGTTTATTTCTAACATGAAAACTGCACATTCAACAATAAAACTTCATACAACAGATTTAAACATGATGCTGTCAGTCTGACACTGTCCCATTGGCCGGACCAACGTAAAATGAGTGTAACTGATTAAAGATTTTCAGTGATAAATGAAGATGAACTTTCTAATTAGTGTTCTGAGCTGCAATATCAGCAATTCAAAACAGACAACAGTATATAGTGTTAAAAGTGTCTGTAGTTGCTTCATCATTATTTTAGTGTGTGGATTATATACAATGTAAATTTAAAGTGTTAATATGACCTGGAGCAAACGGGAAAAATGACTCTGCATCCCCAAATGGAGGTACCATGACAGTGCGATGCACACAGTTTGTGCTGCTCTGACGATATGTTAGTTCCCTTTAGGTCGGTACACTCGGTACAACACATGAGTATGTGTCCTCATGACCAACCTGGAGAAACTTTATCAACACGCCTGTCAAGGCCAATTAGACTATAGCGGGCAGGGGAAGCCTGGATTCTATAGAGAATCAAGCTCGTTTATCATCACAGAGAATAGCCACTTTGAACAGGTGTCTGTTGCAGCTCGACTGATGGCTTTGATGATTGCAGGGGTGCCTTTGGGCTTGTTCATGATGAGAAGATTCCAGCGGTGGGTGCACACCAGGCAGGTGTTTCCCTTCTCCCGTAGAGACGAGAGGATATGGGTCACTCAGTCATGCATTAGTGCGCTGCTCCCATGGAGAGACTCAGCTCATCTGTGGGGGCTCCGCTGGGCCGGGTCCTCATACACGTCCTGGTCACGACAGACACCACCAAATGGGGCTGGGGAGGCATGTGCAGGAATGCTCGTGTGAACGGGACGTGGACGGAGGAGGAGAGGAGAGGCATATCAACGTGCTGGCACTGTATGCTGTGTTTCTGTCACTGAAACATTTTTACGGTGTGGGGCTGCTGCCCGGTCACCATGTACTGGTGCGCAGCGACAATGCGTGCATGGATGCGCACATAAACAAACGGGGGGGGCACGTTCCCTTCCCTTGCTCTCCCTCTCCCACTGCATGCCGTTAGCGGAGCGGACCTTCTCTCCAGGGGTTTCCATGGCGAGAGAACGGAGACTCCACCCGGAGGTGGTGGAACAGGTGTGGGCGCGGTTCGGTAGAGCCACCATAGATTTCTTCACCTCAAGGAAAAACACACATTGTCCTATGTTTTTCTCGCTATGGGACGAGAGCGTGCCCTTCAGGGTAGATGCGCTAGCCCCCTGGTTGGGCCCACCGGGAGGGCTTGTCTATGATTTTGATTGCCCCTCGCTAGCCCAAGAAGGCGTGGTTCGTTGAGATCATGACTCTGCAGGATGGGGAGCCCTGGTGCCTCCCCGTGCACAGGGATCTGCTGTCTCAAGCTCAGGGGCAGACATGGCACCTGGGCTTCCAGTGGAACACATTTCAATAAAAATCAGTATTAATCCTTGTAAATGAACAGAGGTGTGAACAGTGTGCAGTGTATTCTCTGTCTCTCTGTCTGTTCCCAGATAGCAAACTGACTCCGCCCCGGAGTCGCGTGCTACCTGGGTTACCTGTTCAAACTTAACTTTCGGTTTCTGTCTCAATGTGTGATGCAGATATTTTTCTCGACCTGAAGCTCCAACCGAAGGTAAAGTAACAAGTTTGAAATATTTGACTCCTTAACTCAACATGCCGTTAGTTTAGTTTAAATAGAAACAGTAAAATTCTGCCGCTTCAATCTTAATTTAAACTGAATTTGAAATGTAAACTGTAAAACAGCCGCCGTTAAAACTATCCGCCATGTTGTGTGGATGTTTGGAGTGTAGACGGTGGAATAAGAGTAGAAGTAGAGTTAATTGGTGATAAGTAGTTGAACACAGAGTTGTTATTCCTGTGTAGCATCATTATGTGAATTAGCCTGTGGACGAGGCGGAGACGAGCCGCTGCTCTTCCGCTGTCTGAGCCTCTAAACGCGGCCTGACTCGGCCCGACAGTCGCTGGAGAACGGTCGCTTCTTAAAGGTTGCCCCAGACCTGCGAAACATCTCGCGAGAATCAACATTTTAACCCAAACATTTGAACCCTAACAAGTGCTTTCATTCCTTAAACCGACCCAGATCCGAACCACAGCGTTGTTACTTTCTTTACTTTCTTACTTTAATTAGTTTGTACAACGTCCACAGTGAAAGAAACAGCACGTACAAACCTCGCGAGAATTTAAAAAGATCTAAGATTCCATTTTAGACAAACCACTCCCAAAAAAGTGTTTTTCTGTTTTGTCAGTTAAAGTATCCAATCAAAGAGATGTCCTTTAAACTAATCTTTTAATATTTTATTTTGGAATGATTTGTCTGCTTATGTAACTTTCAGTGGTGGGGGGAAAAAAACAAACAAGTACAATTACTTAAGTATTTCTGCTACTCTCTACTTATACTGCACTACATCTCAGAGGGAGACATTTGACTTTTTACTTCTCTACATTTTGTTATTCCTCAGATTAAGATCAAATAAATTTGGGAAAATCAAAATCAAAACATCAAGTTATAAAATATGATTCACTATTTGACATTAACCCACATCAAAGTCTATAAAACCGTTCAAACTGGCTCCACCTCAACAAACTACAACATTAAAGTACCAGTTACACGTCAGTGATACAGAAATACGATAATAGTGACAGAACCTGTTATGATGAAAACTACAGGAAGTAAGATTGTTGTCGGCTTCCAGAATAATTTAATGTAAAATTCACGGATGCAGTAAAATGTGTAGAACAGTGGGAGAACATGTCTAGAAAATGTATAACATTTTAACACGGGTTTGTTAAATGCTGGATTCTGGTTGGTCAAGTAGTGGATTCTAAGGTCTGTTATTTCTGAATTACAGCCTGTTGCTGTGGATGTTTCTGATCACAGACTGGATGAGCAATAAAATCATGTGAGCAGGTCATTATTACAACATAAACCTCACAGAGTGGAGCAGGACTTGAATGAACAGTAGGACATCTTGAATCAGTAATGACAGAGAACATGTGGAACCTGTAGAACATTTGTAGCTGAGGTCCATTAGAATCATTTGGGCGACTCTTTGACACAGTTGGTCCACGTTTGTGTCACTCTGATGAGTTTGTTCATATCAAAGATCACTGAGATAAACCAAAACTTTTAGTAAATTTACTGAATATTAAACTAACTGAAGCTTCCTGTCAAATTCAGTCAGTGTGTCAGTGAATGGAAATGTTCCTCCTCACTTCACTGCAGCTCCATGACACCATCTAGTGGACTAATAGTAGAAGTACAGCAGCTTCCTCTGCCTCACACTGCTGTCTGACTGCATTCAACTGACACTGACGTGTGTAAGTATGATTTCAGCTGATGTACACATGAATGATTTGTGTTTCCTCTGCAGATCAAAGTGTGTGTGAGCTGATATGAGTCCAGCAGCATGAATCAGTGTGAGGACAGAGAGGAGGGAGTCCCTCCCTCTAAAACCACTCTGTGTGGGGAACATGAAGCTCAGGGGTGAGATGAGGATCTCTAACTGTCCATCATTCTTCTGCATATCACTCAAAGCTCTGTGTGTGTTCATGACCAATTCATTTCATCAGGATCCATCAGAGAACAGAATCTACTGAACCTGAACCCAGCTGTGTGTCCTTAAAAACTGACCGGTCAAAGGGTTACCTTATTAAAGGAGAACAACCCTCTGCTTATTTAAACTTGTATGTCAATTTTCAGCTTTGTTCTCTTTTACATTAATTTATATTCTCACAAATGAAAGTTGCCCAGTATAACCAGTCTTCAGCTCTAGACTCCAGTTTAACACTGGTCCTGGTTTAGTCCTGTATTCTCTGCTGTTTTAGGCTGATTTCTTGGCCCAATATTTACTTTTTAGCTTTGATCTGGTCCAGTAATTACTTGTGTTTCATTTAAATGTTTGAATGAAAAAGTAAGCAATGATACACAGACTGAAATCATTCTGCTTCATGTTTTATTGAACTTTGGTGTGTTGATTCTTTTTTTGATGATAGCTGCTAGTTTCTCCAGCAGCTTCTGTGTCTCAAGACTAAAAGGAGCATTTCCAGACCTGGTGTTTTTTCCTCTCTGTCTAACAGGATCTATGGGAGACGGGCCTCTGCTGGACCTGAACCTGAATCTGAACCTGACCCTGAACCCAGCTGTGTGTCCTTCAAGAGTGACCGGTCAAAGGATTACCTCATTGGTTTTAAAGGAGAACAACTCCCTGCTGCAAAGACGTAAACTGCTTATGACATTGAAATCTTACTAATTAATGTTTTAACTGTTATTTACCCAAATAAGTTGTTTTTAAGCCTGCATGTTAATATTCAGCTCCATTCTTCCTCACAAACACTTAAACATTTTCTCCACACACACGTTCTGACTGCTGTCTGATGGCTGCATGAATATAAAACAGAGATTTCATTGAGGCTAACAGATACTAGCAGCTAATGAAGGCTAACCCTGATTCCACTGAGTTCCTCTATCAACTCAATATTTTCTAGTTTCAGTTATGTGACAACAGAGATAGAAACATGTCTGTGATAACAGCTGGACTGTGATCAGCTGTTCTAAAACACAAAATGAACCATCACAGACAGTCTGAGGAAACATATGATTTGTTTCTTTTTGATGCTGCTGATGGAAGAAATCAGTTATATCAGTGAGTGTTGACGACCAGACGCCAGCTCAGGTTGACATGTTAGTTTATAACATGAGAGAACTGATTTCATTCCAGTACCTTTAAGGTAAGCGAAGCTTTCACTGATGGAAAGCAGGAAAGCTGGATGGCAAGACAAAACAACAAGCTGATTATTTTGTCAAATTTGTCCACAATAGATTCAAAGTTTCACTGTATTCTGGGTCCAGTGCTGATACATTTTTTTATGGATTTCTTGCAGGAGGAAGCAGGAAAAACCTGAACCCAGCAGTGTGTCCATGAAGAGTGACTGGTCTATGGATCATCCTACGACCTTCAAAGATGGACAACAATCTGTTGATCAAAGGTGAGGATTTGATATTAATAACAGTAATAAAACAACATCAACACATTTTTTTTTACCTTTACTGACATGGAGTCAAACTTCTCGTACATCCAGTCTGATACAACCAGAGACTGACCAGCTTCACTGCTGGGTGGGAATCAAGGTTGTTGATGTTGAACATTTTGCTTAATCTAGTTGAAAATGATAATGGTTGAATGACTGATGCATCATTAATGATACAAAACATGTTTTTTATCTCGCTTTAATTTTTTGCCATGCAGTGTTTTACCCCTTGAGAGACATTAATATTGATTTTTTAAGACAAACAAATATACTGTGATACTTACAATCACTGTCCCTGCATGAAATTATACCGTGATGTCAATTTTAGGCCATACTGCCCAGCCTTAACCGACATCATTCAGCTTCATGTTTTATTGAACTTTGGGGTGTTGATCCTTTTCTTGGTGATAGCTGCTAGTTTGTCCAGCAGCTTCTGTGTCTTAAGACTAAAAAGTTTCCATCCCTGGTGATCTTTGTCTCTGTCTAACAGGATCTATTTAAGTTTTTGTACTCTTTCCTGTATTGGGTTTGAACTGGACATCTTTTTTCCCAGATATTTATCACAAAAATGATTCAATTACTGAAGTACTGAACTGGGCACTTTTGAAAGTTCCAACCACATTACAATTGTACTACTGAGTACCACTTCATGTTAAATCAATCTGAGCCAAATTCTGATACTAGAAGCAGGATGTTCAAGTCACAGAGTGGAGTGAGTGACACACGGCAGTAATATGGAGCTGAAAGCAGTTACAAGTGAGGTTACACTTTTCACAACCTGACACAGACAACACTCGCTGCATATATGTGATGTGAAATGCAAAGCTGACGAGGGCGACACATTTAACCAAAATACAGCTCATCTAAAGGTTAAAGAGTACACCGTGTTTAGCCTGCTACATCCCCCACGTGAGCTGCAGCTAATGTTAGCATGCCTGTAGCTGGCATCTAGAGACGGTCTAAATTAACCCTCCATGGTCAACAAAACTTTAAGTGAAGCATTGACAGCTTCATCAACATCCTCAGGTGATTAATGAGCTCATTCAATAAGTTGTTGTTGGAGATAACTGGGCAGATAACTGGGCTTGTTTTTCACCATCTTGGTTAGCTTTGTGTTTTTACTTGCGTTAGCCAGCACTTACCTGCACGCTATTTAGCATGCTGCAACACTGTGTTATTAGTATGTAGGGCTGCACAATTAATCGAATTTGTCTCATACCTGAGTGTAAAACCATTTTGTGTGTATTTGTATTTGTATTTTGTGTGGTGTGAAAAATGCTCTAAACAAACAATAAATTATTCTAAATCAATTACAAAGTTGAAATTTAGACGTTTCACTTATATTTTTTACAAAAAATTTGCATTTTTGGTATTTCAGAAAGAGTAAAGTACCAAAAAAAATCCTATTGGGTAAGGGTACTGAATTCTAGGTCCTGGTATCTTTACCTTTTCAATTCAAACGTGAACGGTGCCCAATCAATTACTAGACAAACCAGGAATGATGTTTACTCCGCTACATGTGTTTCTAGTTTTATGAATAGTTTCATGACAGGACAATTACAATTACAATATACTTTATTGTCCCACTTAGGGAAATTTGTCTTGGACTCAACAACTGTGCCATAAATGCCTTGACAGCCACAATGACAACAAACAATACATCATCAGGCATACCATCTCATCAACAATTACATAGCAGTATTGCACATATCCCATAACATTACACACAGCACATACATACACCAATGGAAAAAACACATGCTAAAAGATCACCGTAATAAAAACACTATAAAAATTATGGCACAATCTTCGGCCTCAAGCAGCATTGTTCAGGAGTTTGATGGAGGTTGGAACAAATGAATTCTCTTGTTTTCAGTCACTGATATAACAAACCTGTGTTTTTTGGAGATATCTAGTGGCCAGAAGTGGTCAAAGCAGGAACAAAAGTTGTACTCCAATCTCAGTCCAGATGTCTGAGCTCATCCTGCGTCTACGTGTGAACCCAGCTACCCTACGAAGGAAACCCATCTTGCCAGCTTGTATGCATGATGTCCTTCCTGAGGTCAGCGCTCAAAGCTCACACTCACGCTCAGAGGTCAGGGTTGGAACCTAAATGTAGACTGACAAGACCTTCACCTTCAAACTCAACTCAATTTCTGGCACAGGGATACAAATGGCCAAAATTGGTTTTGCCAATATTTACTAGTTTTAGCTCTTGTTTTTTTTTATTTTCTTTGTTCTTCCTTTTAGTCATGCTTTAATGCAATATTTTTGGTAGTTTTAGCCTTGATTTCCTGCAGCTCACCTCCAGTTGCCCCTGAGCAGGCAGTATTCAGTCGTCTTGTTTGTGTGAGCTGTTGCCCACAGTATAATGTTGGGTTGTTGAGAGCTTTGAGGACTCAATCAGACAAGCTGCTGAACCAACACAGTGAACTGAAAGGTGCTTCAGAGCTGCAGACTGGACTGTTGATTGACAGCAGGATCAGCAGCACAAGTAACACTTAAACATCAGGAACTGTCATTTGATGGAATATTCTTATCATTCTCAACAGTGGTATCACTGAATGAACTTTTATCTTGTGTTTGTCTCTGTGTGAACAGACATGATGCAAGTTAATTCTTCATAATTCCTCCACAGAGTCGACCAAGAGAGTTCAGAGGCTCCCAGTGGTCAGTCTGCCCAGCGGCATCAGACACACATGGACTCCACATTTATGGTCTGTACATGTACAACAACTAACAACTTTACTTTTTCATCTGTTCTGTCCACAATAATCTCCATGCTGCATGTGTTATACCGGTGCATTGTCAGTCTGTCCAACATGGATCTGATGTTTGTCTACATGATTTTAGCTTTATTGTGTCATTAATATAAATTTCTGTTCCAGCTGCTGGAGAAGAACATTATCATTTTTGTAAAGAATGAGCTGAAGAAGTTTCAGAGGGTTCTGAGTTTGAGGGAGGATGAAGAGGTGTTGCACGGTGAAGAGCAGGAGAAGAGCAACAGAGAGGCATTTCTGAAGATCACACTGCACTTCCTGAGGAGAATGAAGCAGGAGCAGCTGGCTGACTGTCTGCAGAGCAGTAAGAGGATCTCTCTAAAGATTTACCATGATAAAGAAATAGGACATTTCCACATTTACTCATATTTAAATAATTTTCAAATATGTACTTTACAGTTTACTCATTGATGTTATTTGTTGTGTTCATTCAGGAAGTTATTCTGGAGTTTGTCAGCGTAAACTTAGATCTAACCTGAAGAAGAAGTTCCAGTGTGTGTTTGAAGGGATTGCTAAAGCAGGAAACCCAACCCTTCTTAATCAGATCTACACAGAGCTCTACATCACAGAGGGAGGGACTGCAAGGGTCAATGATGAACATGAGGTCAGACAGATTGAAACAGCATCTAGGAAACCAGACAGACCAGAAACAACAATCAGACAAGAAGACATCTTTAAATCCCCACCTGGAAGAGATGAACCAATCAGAACAGTGATGACAAAGGGAGTGGCTGGCATTGGGAAAACAGTCTTAACGCAGAAGTTCACTTTGGACTGGGCTGAAGACAAAGCCAACCAGGACATACAGTTCATATTTCCATTCACTTTCAGAGAGCTGAATGTGCTGAAAGAGAAAAAGTACAGTTTGGTGGAACTTGTTCATCACTTCTTTACTGAAACCAAAGAAGCAAGAATCTGCAGGTTTGAAGAGTTCCAGGTTGTGTTCATCTTTGATGGTCTGGATGAGTGTCGACTTCCTCTGGACTTCAAAAACACAAAAATCCTGACTGATGCTACAGAGTCCACCTCAGTGGATGTGCTGCTGACAAACCTCATCAGGGGGAAACTGCTTCCCTCTGCTCGCCTCTGGATAACCACACGACCTGCAGCAGCCAATCAGATCCCTCCTGGGTGTGTTGACAGGGTGACAGAGGTCAGAGGGTTCAGTGACCCACAGAAGGAGGAGTACCTCAGGAAGAGATTCAGAGACCTGGAGCTGGCCAGCAGAATCATCTCCCACATCAAGACATCACAAAGCCTCCACATCATGTGTCACATCCCAGTCTTCTGCTGGATCACCGCTACAGTTCTAGAGGATGTGTTGAAGACCAGAGAGGGAGGAGAGTTGCCCAAGACCAGAGACAGAAAAGGAGGAGGAGAAGCAGAAGCAGCAGCAGAAGAAGAAACAAAAGAAGAAGAACGAGAAGATGAAGAAGAAGACACAGAAGAAGAAGAAACAGAAAAAGAAGAAGAAGAAGAAGGGCTGCCAAAGACCCTGACTGAGATGTACATCCACTTCCTGGTGGTTCAGTCCAAACTGAAGAACATCAAGTATGATGGAGGAGCTGAGATAGATCCACACTGGAGTCCAGAGAACATGGAGATGATTGAGTCTTTGGGAAAACTGGCTTTTGAGCAGCTGCAGAAAGGCAACCTGATCTTCTATGAATCAGACCTGACAGAGTGTGGCATCGATATCAGAGCAGCCTCGGTGTACTCGGGAGTGTTCACACAGATCTTTATAGAGGAGAGAGGACTGTACCAGGACAAGGTGTTCTGCTTCGTCCATTTGAGTGTTCAGGAGTTTCTGGCTGCTCTTC
Organism: Lutjanus campechanus; assembly: GCA_027495735.1. Taxonomy (NCBI): domain Eukaryota; kingdom Metazoa; phylum Chordata; class Actinopteri; order Lutjaniformes; family Lutjanidae; genus Lutjanus; species Lutjanus campechanus. The sequence goes on from JAJHUR010092961.1 coordinate 21,177, forward strand.
ATGTCCATCTGACATTCATCAAGTCTGGAGTCAATCTGCTGTCAGAAGAAACATTTCAGAAATCTGAAACAAGAAACAACAAATCTGCAGAGACACACTTCTACCAAAGTGCTGTGGACAAGGCCTTACAGAGTCCAAATGGACACCTGGACTTGTTCCTCCGCTTCCTCCTGGGTTTTTCACTGCAGACCAATCAGAATCTCCTACGAGGCCTACTGACGCAGACAGGAAGTAGCTCAGAAACCAATCAGGAAACAGTGGAGTACATCAAGAAGAAGCTCAATGAGGATCTGTCTCCAGAGAAAAGCATCAATCTGTTCCACTGTCTGAATGAACTGAATGATCGTTCTCTAGTTGATCAGATCCAACAGTCCCTGAGTTCAGGACGTCTGTCCACAGATAAATTGTCGCCTGCTCACTGGTCAGCTCTGGTCTTCATCTTACTGTCCTCAGAAAAAGACCTGGACGTGTTTGACCTAAAGAGATTCTCAGATGGGGATTCAGATCCAGAGGAGACTCTTCTGAGGCTACTGCCAGTGGTCAAAGCCTCCAAGAAAGCTCTGTAAGTGAGATTTATTCATTATTAAATATATTGCAGTCTTTCAGCTGGAGAACAAACAAATAACCTGTTAATTGTTTCCTTACTATTGTCTCTTCAGACTGAATCTCTGTAACCTCTCAGAGAGAAGCTGTGCAGCTCTGTCCTCAGTTCTCAGCTCACAGTCCTCTAGTCTGAAAGAGCTGGACCTGAGTAACAACAACCTGCGGGATTCAGGAGTGAAGCTGGTGTCTTGTGGACTGGAGAGTCCAAACTGTACTCTGGAAACTCTCAGGTCAGATCAAGTCACAGTTTGTCTAAAATGATTTATTTCTCTGAATTTAAAGATCTGTTTAATTCACACAGCTGATCTCATGTCAGGATTTCAATTTTCACATTACTGAAAATGTTGTCCTGAAAACTATGTTTTTTGTTCATTTTTAGATTCACATACTATTCAGCACAAAATATGAATTTCGGCTGAGATTGAAAACCTCATTTGTGTTTTAAAGTGATATTCCACTTTGCCAGAATAACCCACTCAGTATGTACTCACCACTATGCCGATGTGATGATGGGTGAAGGTCTTCAGTTCACAAAACAATCCTGGAGTTTTAGGAGAAACAGGGTAGCAGCCTCATCCAGTACAATGGCAGTGAACGATGACCACAGATGACCACAAAACGTTGCGAGACTTCTGCACGTGCGTCGATTAAGATATATACGAAGTCTCACGAGATTGACACCATGTTTACATCGTACCGGCTACATGCTACAGTTGACATTTCTGCTAAAAACATGGCGTAAATGGCGTCTTTTGCGGTTGGAATATCACTTTAATATCATGTCATTTTGATAGCTGGATATTTTCTTTATTACTAAGTCAGTCACGATTTGTTGTCATGTGTCCAACATGTGAGTAAAACATAAAGGATTTGAACTCGTGCTGAAAAGAGATTATATATGTATTATATGTGTATCACTAAAAGTTCAGACTCAACATTTTAACACAAATGTTTTCTGTTGTCTTCTTCATTATTTCCTCTTCAGACTGAGTAGCTGTAACCTCTCAGAGAGAAGCTGTGCAGCTCTGTCCTCAGTTCTCAGCTCACAGTCCTCTAGTCTGAGAGAGCTGGACCTGAGTAACAACAACCTGCAGGATTCAGGAGTGAAGCTGGTGTCTCGTGGACTGGAGAGTCCAAACTGTACTCTGGAAACTCTCAGGTCAGATCAAGTCACAGTTTGTCTTAAATTATTGACACTTCATTCAGCCACACCCATAAATCTTGTCTTACCTTGTTGTTTTGTGATCAAACACCATTCATATTGACACTAATCAAACACTCCTGATCAACTAAAGCATTTTAAATCATATGGGAGCCATGATTGTCTGTCTCAGGTCTCATTCTGTTTGTTGTCAGCTATGGAGGCTCTTGTATTCTCCATTTATCTGCCTGTGCAGCATCGAACTCTTCAATATTCATCATTATTCATTAGGTTTATTAACATTTCAGTGTTTTTGAGAGATTTTCTGACTCTGAAAAAAAGCTCTAACTCCTGCAAACAGCCAACATAAACATGACCAAAACCTGGTGATCACCTGAGAATATCTTTATAAATGACATCATAAATGTTGTACTTATTTGTAACACTACAGTTGTAGCTTATTTTCACTATTCTCTGTTACAGGGTGTTTATCATACTTACTAATATTTATACATATTACGTTACCATGTGGCATAATATATCCTCATATACTCTTTTTTTATACC
>JAJHUR010092962.1:0-13919 GCA_027495735.1 Lutjanus campechanus
GTCGACACGCCCAGAACCGCCTTGCTGCTGCTGCTGCTGCCGCTCGGTTTCATACCTTTTGACACAGGGATCCGTGTGGCTGCGCTCCGAGCTGACTGCACATCCGAACTGGGCTGGAAAATAAACAGCACGAGGAAAAGGATTTGGATCATAGAAACACAAAAACACAGAGTTCGTTAACTTATTATGTCTTGTAGATATCATTGTTATGTTTAAGCAGGGATTGAACATAATGAAAAGGTGAGGTTCCCAGTAAGCCCTGATCCAGGATCACTACATCTCTCGTAACTCAGACACTTCACTGAACATCTCAGAGAGTTTGTTACAGGACGACTGTTGAAAATACGAACAAACACGATGGTAGGCAATCCTCTTAGCTTAACTTATTAGAAGGGAAACAATCGACGCATGCACAACTTCATCTGACTGGTTCATGATTTCATTACATTGTGCACATTTGATCCAGTCAGTTTTGGTTTTACATCATAAACAACTATACATGATGAACCTACATCCCGTCAGCATCGCCTGCGTGTTCCTGGTTAGTAGAGGGGCTCGTGTCTGATGTGTCAATTCAACTGTGTCTGAATTTTTGTGAGTTTTTCAAACTGACTCATTGGACCAAATGTCAATGAAACATTTGGGGATTTAGTCTGGAACCTCTTATTTAATTATTGACTTCCACGGGGCGTTATCAACACGCACCGACCAGAATGTCTGTGGACACAACTGGACAGACCTACAACCAATGAGAGCAACAAAACATGACCTAAATCCAATTAGAGCAATGAAACATGGGACATAGTGGTGACTGGTCAGTTTTCAACCATGACACAAAATAGTTTTTCCCGTATTACAGCTAAAAAGTCACTAAAATATGTTTCTGAAAACATGCCTAGTTTGAAAGTTTGATCTGAGTTTTGGGGACCCTGAATTCTACCTCTGTCGACCATCATATAGATCCCGCCCCATATTAAATAAACAGTTGTGATTAGCCGGACCGGATCAAAGGCTGGTGGAATTCTGTGTGAATGAAAGCGGAGCAGATCTGCAGGATCTGCCAGAGTAAATGTTTTCCAGACTACTCCCGAAGCTGCTACCGCAGCTTAATTTGTTTTGTTGTTGTTTTTCCTTTTTTGTGGTTCTGACAACAGCCTGTAAGAACTTCATGCAAATGGTCCAAAAGTCAGAACCATCCCAAAAAAGGTTTTCACTTTACAACAGAACCAAACCATGGTTCAGTTTGATCCAAACCAAGTTTTTTGGTTGGATCAGTGTTAGGCCGTTTGGTATTCAATCAGGGGAGGTTTCACAAATCTAATTTTGGTTCAAATCAAACTTGAAAGTCAGAAAGTCTGGACAAAATGGGGTAAGTGTGCACACACCTACGATTAAGAAACATGTCAAATCAAAGATGCTGCCACAGGTGTCTGGAGGATACATAAAAGAGACTAGATTCTCTTGTACTTGAACTTTGCCGTCATTAAAGTCAATGATTTTAATGGAAGAGACATTGCTTGGTTGCACGGAATCAATCATCCATCCAACATTATCTATACCTGCTCATCAGTTTATCACAGGGCTGACATGTTCACAACTTCGAGTCGACAGTTAACCTCGCCTGCATGTCAGGATTATGGAAGGAAATCAAAGTCAAACCCATGCAGGCATGGAGAGGACATGCAAACTCCACAAAGTCCCAGAAAAATGACCAAAACCCCAAATCTGTGAGGGTGCAGTGCCAACCACCACACTGCCTGTCTGCCCGGAGCTACATCATGTATTTTGTTAATTTGCATTTAAGTCTTTTTTTTACCTTATAAGTTGCTAAAACGATTCCCTTATCATTTAACTGAAATGCATCTTTCTTTTCTTGTGTCTGGAGTTGCTAATCAAACTGTAAACAATAACTGGTGCACAGAGGAGCAAATCTTGGTCTTGGTCCCAGATCTCCCAAACATTGGCCATGACGCCGAAAGGCTAAACTGTTCTCAGACAAGATCCAGTGGGTTCCGAGATTACAATCTAAGTAGCCAAAATATCCAAGTTACTGATGATCCTGAATCAGGGCAAAACACTTTTGATTTGGTGACCTGAAAATCATCAAATCAAAGCTTACTGGGTCCATTTACACAAGAAGGTGAGGGTTAACTAGGACTAGCCCTCCTGAATATTAACTGATATCAGGTTGGGTAATATTATGAGAGTTTTAACAAGACTTCTTATCTGTAAAAGTGAAATAGTGAAACATCCAAATTGGTGACTTCTTGCCTGTGTTTGGTTAAAAAGAAGTGAATTTGTCAGTTGGTAAATTTGCGTTTGTCTATGCGAGAGCCTTAAAAAGACTTCTCTGGGATGTGGGGTCTAATGCATGTAAGATCATTCCATTGTTAGTTCATACCAGTGAGATCATAGTATGTTTTTAAATTCACTGTTTTATACCTGGAGAGAGTGCTATCTAGGGAGCACACACCACCTGATACCATTTTGAAACATTTCAGAAGCAACTGCAACGTAAAAGATTAGACACGATTCAGATATTTAAAGGCAGAAAGTCATCTATGCCTGAATGCATATGGAGTCACAACATACAGAGTTACTGCAGGTCCTTAAAACATCGTAAAAAGTCTAAAATTCAATTATCTGAATCTTGAAATACAGTTTTGACAGGTCTAAAATATTGGATTTAATTACAGTCTTGCTTTTAAATGTATTTTTTTGGGGGAAAAAATATAGTGATCACACTGTAACAACTACAACACAAAATCAATATTGAACCAATAAACACTAATGCAAACTTTGCATGTACTGTTTTGCCAGTATGGAAGTGATATTGGTCTGAGGCAATGGATCACAAAACTCTAAGTTCGGATCTATTTACAACGGTCTTACAAATTCTTAAATTGAACTTGTCAAAACCTGCAAAAACCCTGAACATATTCACAAAGAACAAAAGGTGTCAAACATGATTACACTGTGAGCTCTTACCACTGACTGTGTCGGCCTGGACGATGCCGAGGTGATGGGTGTGATTGTTATGCTGCTTGTCATTTTGCTCGGAGTCGTCTTCCCTGTTGAAGGTTGCCGTGGGGAGCGAAGCACCGTTCCCGTTGGCATCTCCCTGCTGCTTTCGGAGCCCAGACCGAGCGTCAACACTGGACTACTGCAGCTGTCTGAGGGCTTCTTAAACTGTGGACCCAAGTGGATGTGGATCTTGTTGTCTTCAGTTGTGATGATGTTGCTTTTTCCGTTGTACTTCCTGTAAGGTGCCGGCACAGGTTGCTTCTCTGGGGTCATCTTGATCACCGTGCGGCCTGAGGAGATGTTGTGAGGCTCAGATGAAGCACACACTTCAGCCACAGGGGTGGTGCTGACAGTAATGATGGACACCGGCGACTGAGGGCCGTCAGAGCTGCAGCCGTTGGTCTTGTCTGGACTCTTGGCTCTGGAGATGGTGGTTATTGTGACTGGAGATTTGGCCCGATCGAGACCTCCCATCAGGTCACCGACCTTGCTCTTTGAGGCCACGGTTGTGGGTTTTGGGACGATTGTGATGCGAGGTTTCTGAAGGCCGAGAGTTGGGATGATGGTGGTGCTGGAGAAGAAGTCCTCAGCTCGAGGGCTGGTGATCTCCAAGGTGGCAGTGCTCGTTCCGTGATCTGGGGTCACTCGGATGTGCAGCGGCTGTCCTGGCTTCGGGGACATTGTCATCTCAGGAGTGGTCTGAGTGAGTGTGATGGCCTCTTTCTTTTTCATCCAGGGTATCCAGGACTTTCCTGCGCCGAGTTCTGCAGATGCTGGAGGGTATCGTTCAAGAACTGCTGGCTTTTTAAGACCCCGCTGTCTGAGGTTGCTCATTAAGTGGTTCTCCTCGAGGACTGACTTACGGATAAAGCCTGCTGCCGTGTCATCCTCAGCAGGCTCACTGGCCATCACGTCTGTCTGCACCGCTGTGGAGGTAACCGGGACATTGACCATCCTCTTCCCATTCGTACTGGGCCTCAAGGCGCGGCTGTAGCGCTTTGTGGCTTCCAGCTCCTTGGTAAGGTTGGCAACTTCATTGCTCATGCTCTTCTTCTTCTCCTCCTCTTCCATGAACCTCTGCTGGAGGACAGAATAATCCACCTGCAGCTGGGAGAGCTGGTCCTCCTTGTTCATAAGTTCGTGGATTTTCTCCTTCAGGGCATGGACGTCCACCTGCAGCTCTCTGGTTTTCGCCTCCTCCATCTTGCAGCGAATTCTCAGCTCAGCCTCCGGACTCATAACCTCGCCTTTCTCTATGGCTTTGTTTCTTGCGATTTGACTTTTCATTTCTTCCAGCATCCTTGAAAGGGTGTTTGCTTTGTCCTGCTCAGTTCTGAACTTCTTCTCCAGTAGATCATACTCATCTTCTGTCTTCATTAAATCTCCTTCTACCACCTCTAGTTGTTTGAGCCTGCTCTTAAGTCTTTCTATTTCTAGCGTGAGCTCTTTTACTTTGTTGTCTTCATCTGGATTTCTGTTACTGTCCTTGTTGGCCCACTTTCTCTGCATCTCTCTCTCTGACTCCTCAAGACCATCCATTCTTATTTTCATGCTACTTATCTTGGTATTCAGCTCCCTACACTTTTCCTCTTCATTTGTAAGTTTAGTTTTCAACTCGTCTTTCTCTTTAGTGAGATTTGTCACTTTAATCTCCATCTCTGACTTAAATTTGAGAAGTTTTTTGCTCTCCTCGATCAGCTTCTCTGTGACCTCCGTGACTTTGCCTTGCTCTGCTTTGAACATCTTACTCAAATCGTCACTTTTCTGTTCTTCCTGTTTAAGTCTCTCGGCCATGTTTTTCCTTTCATCCACCAGTATGACTGTAAAGGACTTCAACTTCATGAGATCGTCTTTGAGGACCATTTCTGCCTTTTCAAACTTTGACTCTGAGCTCTCGAGTTCTTTCATCCGGCTTTTTACCGTCTCCAGCTCACCAGCCAGTTCCTTCACAACACGTTTCTCTTTCTCCAGGTTTGTATGAAGCTGAGAGCACTCTGTTTTGCTCCTATTGAAAGCCCCCTCCAGTTTTTCTAGCTCAACCATCCTCTTCTGCAGTTTGTCCACCTCCAGCCTCAGCTCCTTGCTGTGATTCTCCTCATCCTGCAGCTTTTTCCTGAGCTCCCTGCACTGAGTCTCTGTTTTAGTTATCTCCTCATCCTTACCCTCCATCTCCAGCACTCTCTTCCGCAGGTTCTCCAGCTCGGTCATGAGAGACGAATTGCCACACTCCCCTTTGCTGATCTTCTCCCTCAGCTCCTGCAGGTCCTCCTCTGATTTATGCAGCGCCTTGTTACTCTCCTCCAGCTCTTCGATCTTGTGTGCCAGTCCGGCCAGCTTCAGTCTAAGCTGCCGGCTCTGGGACTCCTCGTTTGCCAGTTTGGCGGTCATCTCCTCGTGTTCCTGTGCAAACTTGGCGGCTTTGTGCTCCAGCTCGGCCTCCAGCTTGAGGACCTTCTGTCTGTCCTCCTTGGCGCCGTCGGTGACCACTGTCAGTCGCTGCTCTTTCTCCTGCAGCTTCTGAGTCAAGTCCAGGACCTTCTGGCTCTGTTGGTCAATCTGTTCGATGTGCAGCTGCCGCTCATCTACCAACATCAGTGCAAAGGACTTAAGCTTCACCAGCTCCGCTCTGACCTTCTCCAGCCTCCTGCTATGGTCTTTGTCCTTACGAGCCTGGTAGGCCTTTTCCTGCTCCAGCAGCCTTTTGAGTCTAAGAAACAAACAGAGGAAAGATAACACACATGAGTGGGAGTTCATATCAAACATTATTTGAAAGCAGATGACACCAATTCTGAATTAATTTTATACCAAAATGTTTACAAATATGCTTACAAACATGAACTAGAAGGGCACTTTGAGAGCGCAGACCTCCACCAAGACCAAAATTCAACTCTTTTATGACATGCAAATCTGCAGTATTGCTTGTTTTTGTATACAAGAGTAAAGTTTGAACCTTTTTCATTAATATTGCTGCTGGAATTTCTTGCAGACAGTTCACATTTGGATGTGAGTAAGCATATAATTAGTTGCTTTATTTGTGTGAATATATGTTTCTATAGACCTTTTTACTGCTGACGTCATCAAAAACCTGCACACACATTTTGGTAACGGGAGCATCAGTGTCCCAGAGTCATTATCAAACTCTCAAAAGGCATTCTCAACCTGCAAACATTGATTTAGACAGTTTACAAGCACCAACATCACCAAAATGTCTGGTTGTTGCATGTACAGTTGTCAGAATCAATATATCAATGTTCCATTCAAGTTGTACATGATCACAACAGGATCATGACCGTTTCAGAGCAATCGGAGGCATCTATGACTGCAAACTATTAAAAGTGTTGGCTAAGTCTGGAAGGACTTGGCTCGGGGACCGGAGGTTGGCCAGTTCAAGTCCAGCACTGACCAAAAAGTATGGAGTGGACTGGTGACTGAAGAGGTCCCGGTTCACCTCCTAGGCACCCTCGGGGTGTCCTTGAGCAAGGCACCAACCCCTCAATTGCTCAGGGCACCTCTTTCTGGGCAGCATCCATCACTACCACCTCTCCCACAAACTTACATGTGCATGTGTGTAAAACAATTAACAATGGAGTGAAAAAAGGGGGGAAACACTAATGAAGGACACTCTTCTTCGTCTTTGAGTTCTACTTCATGGTTAAATACGTTAAAGCAATAGATTAAAGTGCATTAAGTGAGAATTTTAGCACTGTATCATAGGTGCATGAAAAGAGAAATGTTTGTGGTGATGTTAAAATTGTCCCTGTTCTCCAAGAACAACTGATTTCTGCATGAAGTTCAAGCAACTACATCTATAGGCAGCCAAATGCCCTGTCTCGCAATGCTAAAGGAAGTGAAAAGTTATTCACATATCAGCCCCATGATTCGAATTCACTCCAAAATTTAATGGGTTATTCCTTGGCCCATTCCCCAACCTTCTACCAAGTTTCATGAAAATTGGGCCAGAAGTTTCTCTGTAATCCTTCTGATAATCAAACAAAAAAACAGCACCAAAAACATAACCTCCTTGGTGAAGTGATAACTGGATGCAGAAGAGGACTCTTCAGTAATCACCAAGCGCCCCTGTATCCTCATGTGATAAAGTTTTGTTTTTGACAACTCTTCTCATGAGACCTGGTGACACATTGTATCTGGTAACCAAACTAAAAAGATCTCTGAAAAAGCCAGTCCAGGCTCAGAATGAGAGCATTAACCACCTGATCCTCGACGGGGAGGCAGGCAAGCAGAACAAAAGGCAACAGCGGGATCAGCGAGGGAACAAAGGAAATTAAAAAAGGGGGCAGATAAGGACTTGAACAGGAGTAATTCTCTCTGGCAGAGCTTATCCTGTCCTGTCAAGAGTTCAGTAAAGGGAAGAATTATGGCTGCAGGTCAGGGACTCCATTAATACAGAAGCTCCGAGAGGAAAGTGAGAAAAAAACAACTGGTGATTCATTTTCTAAATCTAAAGTGTTTTTCTCCTTTGTCCATGATTTAAGAACAGGTGAAAAGGGGGGTTTGCTGGGATAACTTTCTCTTGTTTTATTTATGAAACAGATGGGGGAAGAGGTGAGAAAAAGTATTACATCAACAAACGCTGAGAGAAATGATCCAGACAAATTTTGTTTTCAGATTTAGCAGGTTATGTTTTTTGTCAGGATCATTTCTCAAATTGTTTGTTGTTGTAGTTCTAATTTCAGCCACAAGAGGCTGGAGTGAACCACAACTTCATGTTCTCAATAAGACTAAAAGCTTTATTGTTTTCTTCCAGGTGAGTTTTAATCCATTAAATCCACTTCGTCCTTTGTGTCCACATCTTACAGAGACCCGCTGCACCACAACGTCCCGGATCAAACTGTTGGACTTGAGTTGGACTCAAGTCTCAAATTTGATGACTTTGGTCTTGACTTAAAAAAAAAATAATAATAATAAATTGTAACTGGACTTGGACTTTAACAGCAAAGCTCTTTCATTAATCAATCACTGGTAAAATTAACTATCAATTAATCGATTAATCATACTTACAAATACTTAAATATTTTTGCTCATACCAAAACAATACCAAATGCATTTTCCCCTCAATCAAAGTTTTATTTCTAAAGCAACATGTTCCACGTTCTCTCACAGCGTTACATACACTCTCAGAAATAAAGGTACCAACTAGAACCATAGAGGGGTCTGCAGCTTGTCCACACGGGAGAACCACCCAACATAAAGCATTACACCTAGAACTATCTGTGAAAGGTTTCACCCAGAACCCCCTGTGAGAGGAACACTGGGAACCCTTTTATGGTGCAATGGTTCCACATAAAATCCACTCTAGAGGTTCTATCTAGAACCTTTCTACCTTTCTAGAGGTGCTAAAAAACAACCTAACCAGGAAGTTCTATGGAGAACCTTTTTCAATTCCAATGGTTTCATCTAGAACACACTTGAGAGGTTCTACTGAGAACGTTTTTTTAAAATTATGGTACAAAGAACCTTTGACAAACCCTTGATGAGTTCTTCAAGGATTTCAACAATCCTTGAAGAACTCTTTCTTCTAAAAAAAGGTTCTTTGGATGGAAAGGTTCTTAATAGAGCCCTTAGTCTTCCTGAAGGGCAGGGTAGAACCACAGCCCTTCAGGAAGAACCCTCTTTGAACCCTTATTTCTAAGAGTGAAGCCTGTGAAACATACTGTATAAAGGGCTGCATATTTCAGATATTTTATGATAGATTGATAAAATTTCAGATGATCAATCAAATTCTTAACGACCGATTAATCAATCATCGATTAATTGTTATCATCCCTACTTAATACCTTTCCCCTGAGCCCAAAGATGAAAAAGTTATTTAAAAAGTGTGAATCCACTCATCATTTAATTTCCCTTCGTTCCCTGAATCAGCTGACATTAACGTTATTCATTCTCAGCACGTTGACACTTTGTTTGAACCAATCAGAAAACATCCGATCAATAAGAACCAACATGACGTTACTGAGCTCCAGCTGGAAAAAATGAGACCAAACACCATGTTGTTCATGTACAAAAACTACGAGGTGGTCAACAAAAAATGAACTGCAGTCAGCAAAACATGAGAGACAGCAACGTCCAACTTTGTTTGACATTTGAAGTTGCAGAGAGAAAGTGTGTCGAGGTTCATATTAACATAGAGAGTATTGAAAATGCACTGTTACATTCAGACTTGTTCAGGACTCGACACTCAAAGTTTCGGACTCAGGACCTGAGTGCTCAACACATGTTTACGCATCTTTGTCTCACTTTGCATCAGCCAGGTGAATTTGCATCTACTTGCATCCTCTCTTGCTCCTCCACTGACTTTGTATGCACATGTGCCACCTCTAAAAAGAAAATCCAGCTGCAAGATATCTTTTCACTGTACTTGGATGAGTGAGAATCGATACAGACGTGATGATTTTTATGCTTTCACCAGTTTTAAAACACATCAAATTACTGTGATAAAGCAAAAAAAGGCACTGCAGATCAGCCATAAAGGATCTGAGATTCAACCTGCCAGAGTTAAAGTCCTGTTGGTGGATGTTTAACTAATCTCTGCGGGAGTCTGCAGCAGTTTCCCTTTCATGGGGCTCATGCACAGTCACATCAGACACAAACGGCTCTCAGCGCCACACAACAAGTGTTCTGCAAGTTTCAATCAGAAAAAAAAAAAAAACAAATCAAATCAGCCTGCTCCTCCTGTGCCAAAAACTTCTTCTTCCCCTGAAACTCCTTAAACTTACCAACCAGTTGTGATGCAGCAGGGCAGGTTGATCCATATCTGAGTGTGTTTTTAAAGCTGAGCAGGAGCCAAACTGCTGCTGCTGCTGCTGCTGCTGAGTCTCTCACGGGGTCAGAGAGGGAAGGAAGGAGGGGCCCGACTCCGTGGGGAAGAATTAGCCATCACATTCCAAACATGTCATCAGTGGACAATGAAAAAGGTGAATGTTGTGCTAAACGGCACCGCTCCGCTGGATGGTGATGTCATCCAGTCCTCCATATATGGCCAAACAGGCCCTGCCCTTGTTTGGACACTGAGGAGGAGGAGGAGGGGTTCAAACCAGAGAAAAGAAGAGGAAGCTCCTCTTTCTCCCTGTTTTGTCCTCCCTCTGGGCAGCAGGTACACATCAATCCACTTTTAAGTCCAAAAAACGTTGTCCTTTTTTAAAAAACCCTCCTCTTTGAAATGTTCAGTCTACTTTGACCTAATTGTCTCCTGTCCGTCCTGCAGCCAGCAGTGTTTCCATAGAAACGAGGCGACAATGCAAGGCGAGAGTTTTTTTGTTTTGGAGGGGACAATGCCAGACTTGCACAGCCTTTCTCATTATAATCCCCCTGTATCGTGCAGAGGGAGAAGACATGGATATAAATCCTCCATAGTGGCTGGATTGTATGTGTGTGAGATCATAGCTTCAGACAGCAGAGGAGGCCTGTGGTTTGCATAGCAGAGGCTCCTAAATGAGCCAAATATGAGCAGTGCAAAGAGCTTACAGATGCAGAGAGTTTCTATCACTGCTCTTCATTACTACAAATACATGTTATACATAAATAATACCACGATGATAGAGCACTTTTTCATTAATCGCCTGTGTTTTGTGGCGTAGATACTTGCACTTTTGTTGACTGCCTGTAATTTCGGAGATGTGGAAAGATTTTCCTGTTGCACGCATTCCAGCTACGACTGGATAAAAGCCTCCGAGATATCTCTTATTAATTTCCAGTGACATGGCCCATGTGGTTTTTGAAAAGTCGGGAATAAAACAAATTACAACATGCTGATGCCATTTGTTGTAGAAATTAAAAAGTATCCACAGGAGAAAATCTCATCATCATTATCCTGTCAAATAATATAACTTTTGCAGGTATAATAATCACATTTTACATCTTTTATTGATGCTCAAAAGAGAAGAGCAACGATATGCTTCCTCCTCATCAAACCCTCCCACTGCTGAACAAATCTGACAGCATAAAAACGAGCAAGAAATGGTCTCTTAGGTTGAGCAACAGACTGTTGGAAGGACTGCCACATAATTTTGAGGACACATAAAAAGTGCCCAGAGGATGAAGTCCAGTGCTGTTGTAGCAGAATCAGTTACATCTTTTAAATCTCCAAAATATACTTTAATCACAGAGCCTTTCCTGATTTTTTTTTACTGACTGTCAGCTTTCAAGTTTTATTTAGTTGCTTGGAAATTGTTTTTCTGATCTGCTCGTTATGACGTTGCTGCCCTGTGTAAAGCACTTTGTAAAGTTCTCTATAAATAAAGATTCATATGATTATTATTAAAAAACAAACAAACTTGGAGCTCATTAACAAATGTTAGCATGCTAACACGCTAAACTGAGACAGCAGACATGGTAAACGTTCTACCTGATGAGCATCACTGTACTGTAAAAAATAAAAATAAAAAAGTTGAGAAAACAGACTGCAAAGGAATTTTGAGTTTTATAGAGATAAATAAAAAGTTTTGCTGACCTATACTGCTGCACGCTGCCATTATTCAAATGTCCCTTTATTCTGAAACCTAACTAGATTGAAAAAGGTCCCACTGGACCAAAATCCCGTTTGTTCGACAGCTTGTTATCCTGTAAACAAATGCCCATTTCTCCCAATTTACGTATGTAACTTGTTTAATTAACATACTTATTTTAAAACCGATCCGTGATCTTTGTGCAGAGCTGTGAGCTGAGGACGAGACACTGAGTCTTTGTGAGACATTATGCAATCGATGAGATTCATCATGGCGGCGCCCTGTCACTGAAAGAAACAACAGATCAACCACTTTTTGACTTCTTTGTGTAACTGGTGGAATCTGGTGTTGTCTGGGTTGTATCACGCTGAAGACGTCCAGACCACGGATATCTTTCTGACAGCTGACAGCAAACTGATAAATAAATAAATCTTCCGTATAACTGGAGCCCCCACACAAATTAAATTACACAGGAATATGTTAGAATATTAAATTACATATTAAGTTTAAGATAAAAAGTAAACTTAACAACACTAAAACATGGAAATTACTGAGAGAACAGCGTTGCTTACCTCTCCCACAGAGTACAACAGTAAGAAGGGAGAGGTGAGGTGGGAGACACAACTTTATAGGAGGGGGACCCCCGAAAGTGAACGTAGGGGTTCAGAAAGTCTCAAACATTTGACATATCGACTGTGGAGGCCTGAGCGTGTCAGGTTAAAATTGAGTAAATATAACATTAAATATTACAAATGCATATTTTATTTTGCTGCATATTTGACTTTGTCACATTTGGACACTTGTCTTTCCATCAGTCAACCTAATTATCCACATCTAAGTCTGTAGACAACAATCGGAACACAGATCTAGCAGATAGATGCAACTGTAACATGTGCAAAATGGCAAGCTTGGCTGAAAAGTCTGCACTTCTATAAGTTTTATGACAGAAGCGTCCATGTTTCCAACTTTCTGAGTTCCTCCCAACCTCAGTGAATGAGGTAGAAGTCTTGCTGCATGACATTACACCAGAATTTAATTCAAACAAATTGGATAATACTGCAAAGTCCCATTTAGCAGTGGTTTCGCACTCCTCTGTGGTTAAGACGCCATTAGATTCACACCACTGGGTGCACTTTAATAATAAAAATCTTGCAAAGTGCAGCATTAACTGCTAAATGTATGATAATCCTCTGACATACAGCTCCGTTTGCTCCGCCGTGCTCTCAGGACGCAGAGTGTCTGTCATTATAACCTTGTTGGCAGATGATGGCTCTGCAGAAAGCCTCGCTCTGTGCAGGTCTATTCATAGCCTCGGTGCTGACAGAAGCCTGTCACAGCGGGAGCAGAGAGCCCCAAACACTCATAAAACCGAGCCCACAGCAAACACATCAGACCAGGAGATGCTGATCTGACTGCAGCTAATTATAGTCGCAATAATTACCCTCCTGATTAACATTCTGAGCAGACGAGTCAACACGAACGCTGCTTTGACACCGAGCGAGGAAGCAGTTTGTTGTTGACTGTTTAAGCTGTTATTTTTTCAGGCTGCATTCTGACATGAATCAGAATCGTCCACCACTGCGAAATTACAGAGAATCAAACCTACATTTTTCTGAAGACAGGCATGGTTTACTGGTTCAAATCGTAACTTTTCAAACCACACAAACCCCTGCCAGACCGGGATCAGGGGCCTCGGGGTGGCCTTCCACTCAGAAGTCACTGTCCCATCAGAAAAAACTCCCAAATCAGAGTCAATGATACTGTTGTGCATCCTGCTGCAAACTTAAAACTTTCTTAAAAGTTTGCAGCAGCAAATACGTTGATAAAGAAGCAGATTATGTAGAGAGGAAAGTGATGCTGTTCTTTCATAACTCATTTATTAAATCTGTTCTTTTTCTATGATTTCCTGGTACGATAGAAAAAAAAAACATCTGAGTAATATTGTACAGGTGGTTTGCAGGGTGAAAGGAGCACCACAGACCCCCTCGATGGTGACCTTTGATCTTTGTCCCCTGTGTCAGTCAAACTTGTTCTGTGGGGGTTTGAAGAGGAGGATGTGGCCTGATGCAGAATAATGATGTATCTCTCTGTGGCTCGCTGTCTCAGGTCTAAGCTGAGTTAGCTTAGCTCTAATCCCAGCTCTCCTCTGCGATCGCAGCCTGGCTGGTCTGGCTGGGTGACCCGTCTCAAGGTCCGCTGCACTAATCGAGTCCCTGCGCTTCCTTTTCCCACGTTAATGAGTGTATCTCTGTCATCTATCATGTAGATATACCTGCTGTATTTCACCATCTGACCAATGTTTGCTGAGATGTAAGCTAGCTTTAGCCTCAGACTGTTAGCATTAATGTTATATCATGTACACAGCTGTTAGCTAACTTTACATAAACACTTTCACAGGGTTCTTGTTTTAAAACGTGTCAGATGGAAACATTA
>JAJHUR010092964.1:0-19521 GCA_027495735.1 Lutjanus campechanus
TATCTTTTTTATGATTCACCATCTAGTTAAAAAAATTATAACTGTCTGAACAACAAAATAACCACAAACAAGTTCCTTTATTTTTCCTGTCATGATCTGTTATATTATAAATACTGATCAGTACAGTTGCAAAACAACAGTAACCTGTCGTTTTACTTGTAGTAGCTTTAGCTAACCTGAATATTTACAAGCCTCCTCTTGATACACTGACATGACTTACCTGCTGTCTTTCAACCACTATGAAAAGCTTTTTTTATTCCTACGAAATCTTTCTCCTTCTCCCTCTTCCGTTTTCTGTTTTGTGTCCCTGAGAGCTTTCTTTTCTGCCTCTCCATCTTTAGCTCCCTGTCATCAGATGACAATAGTATTCAAATGAAAACACTCGCGCTCCAGCGCGTGCTCGAGGGGGCGCATACTGGAGCGCCTATAGTGTATGTGTGTGTGTGGGCGGGGGGCGAGAGGAGGGGAGGTGAAGGAGCGGAGGGGCGCCTAATCAGTGACGTGCCTCTGTTATTGATCATATCATTTACACATGCACAAACAGCTGTTAAATACAGAAAATGCCGACTCGAAATAATTTCCCCCCCATCGCTTTGGCGCCCCCTCTAGCTCGGCGCCCCTATGCGCTGCATATAGTGCATACCCACTTTTTGCGCCACTGTGGGTGGCAGCCTGAGAGATGAATGGTTACGGCACATACCAGGATAAGTCTGTCCACAGAGGGGATGTGGAGGATCTTTAATTTTTAAGTGTACACCCAAAAACTGGCATTAAATGTGTTTACATGCACATCAGTACCCTGGTTTAAGCCTTGTACTGGTTTTGATCATATTCAGGATATGATTTTTACATGGAACACAAGAAACCTTGGTATTCATATTCCTGTATACATGATTCTAACAGTATCCAGATTTCTGATCATCTGTGTCCAGCTGTATCTTCATATCTCACCATCTCAACAACACTGTCTTTTACCAGCAGAGTGTTGTGTTGTGTTGTGTTGTGTGTGACACCAGGATGAGGTGTTTACATGCCACAGTATCCTTGTTTCTCTCAACTACTCCAGGTAACTGTGTTTACACTATCCTACAATATATCCTGATAACTGATCAGAAGTATTTGTATATATTACGTGCTGTGTTAATTCTGTTTTGGGGGGGGGGAATGGCTTTCCTACTTTTTGATTTTCATTTTCTGTGTAGGAAGTGCAGAGAACAGAACTGTGATGTCCATGTGAGGATAGGTACACACACCAACAGCTGTAGTCAACATAAGGAAAAGACTGTGGTGAATGAACAACAATAATGCTAGTTGCTACAAGCAGAGTGAAACACAAATGTGCCTTGTCACTGAACATTTTGCTCATGTGTTCAGTTTCAGCATTTTGGCAAAATGTTCATAATAAATAATGTTTTCAGATTATGTTGATAGAAAACATCATCTGGATGGCTGTACATTTCTTTCTAAATGAACCTGTAGATTAGAAGTGTAGACAGGATTGAAGAAACACTGAATTTTTTCTCTGAAGCTGAGACTTATAAATACAGCAGACTGTCAACAGATTCCATCATATCAGAACGAGTCCCTGCAGGCTCATTTACAGCTTTTTTTTTTCTTATATGGTATATTTAACAAATGTCATGTTCTTGTGCATAACAAATGATCATAATGAATTTAAGTAATCATTTTATTGCAGTTGCATAAAGGAGCATGGGATGTGCTTGAAATTCCCTGAATAATAGTGACTGTAGTCTGCATACAGGCTGCTGCAGAGTTAATGGTCTAAGATGAGGTTTTCATAAATACAGCATTAAATAGTAACCCAACGCCCAAAACACTTTTTTTCAGCTGAAAACCAGTGTATGTGGATATTTAGTAGTGCTGTTGATTGGTCCAGGTCCAAACCTTGACATTTTAGTTTATTTTTTTTAGTTAGTATTTCAATTCTACATATCCTGTTAAATAAAAACAAATATTAAGAGTGACTGACCTCTACAGGTTGAAACCTGACTATTTCAATTGGACTGAATTGGATTGGATTGGTTGATCTGGGGGCAGGTGATGTTTATGGTGGAAAGATTCATCAGCAACAAACCCCCCTCCCTACACCCGCCCAACTGTTGTAAAATAACAACAACAACAACAACAACCCCAATGTTTTCCCTACCCTGCCCTCTAATCAGCAGTGGCGGAAAGAGTACTGAAAATCTGTACTCAAGTAAAAGCACTGTTACAATGCTAAAATAGTACTCAATAACAAGTAAAAGTATTGGTGGTGAAATATACTTAAATAAAAGTACAAAGTATTCATCACAAAACTACTTAGAGTATTAGTTACTTTTAAAGCTATAGTTAGTAATGTTGAGAGAGCTGTTGGAGAGCCAGCAAGATTTGAAAGTGGCACGTCCTCTAAGCTCCACCACCTCCTCCCCCTCCCGTCAGTGCTCCGTCCAAAACCACGCCCCAATGCTCCGTGCATGAAGCACAGATCCTATAAGTTAGATAAGCAGTATGTACCGACCACCGGCTTACACCGACAGAGAAGCTAATGTTAGCATTGGGCTAATACGAGCTACAAAAGCAGCTAAGTTGGCAAACGTCACATATTTCATGAAAATAACAAATCCCCCTGAAGCAAAACAAATAATTACCTGTCCAACAGAAAGACAGCAACCTCTGCATCACTTTTCAGGCCCTTCAGATGTCTCAGTTGTCTCCACAGCTCAAAGGCTGCACCGATGTTGACTCTGGTTTGTCCTCTAGCTTTATCCGGAGCCTTTTTCGTCGCAGCCTTTTTCTGCCTCTGGCTTTCTTTTCTTTCCCTGTTTAGCAGGGTGAGCCATTACAAGTAACGCTGGAAGTGGTATTTTAGGCTGCATTTTCTCTGCTATAGTACTCTTATGAACTTATTCTCCTACTAACTTGGTATTTCTGCTGAGGAGTGTGCTGAATATTTCCAGCAACGGTGAAACGTGATGAGTGCGCACAGGGAGGAGGGAGGGACAGAGGGGGGTGGGAACTGCAGGAGACATGAATGCATCTGATTGGTTCCTTTCCATTCGGACCGAATGGCAGGGATTGGTCAGAGTTTTTACAGGCCTGCAGCTGACACAGAAGTCTGATTCTTTTCGTTCCTTTTTCTGAATACATAATGTATTGATTACTCTCAGGATGGAAGAACCATTTCACC
This sequence comes from Lutjanus campechanus, assembly GCA_027495735.1. Taxonomy (NCBI): domain Eukaryota; kingdom Metazoa; phylum Chordata; class Actinopteri; order Lutjaniformes; family Lutjanidae; genus Lutjanus; species Lutjanus campechanus. The sequence goes on from JAJHUR010092964.1 coordinate 3,191, forward strand.
AAGTATAACAAAAAGTGTTTCTGAACAGGATTACCAACTATAGCTTTAACTGTCATGTCATAGTCATCTCTCAAGTTAGGATTGCAAATCTTGTGCATTTTCCTTAACCTATAGTTTAAATTGCTAAGAGTAAATTCATCATTCATAATTTATATAATAATTTAAGATACTAAACACATTTTTTCTTCGTTTTCATTTTTTTCTGTCCTCAATGGTCTTTTGTTAAAAATTGTTTTAGATTTTGTGTAGACTTGTTTATTGTTTAAACTTACCTGTTGGTTGAGTACCTGAAAAACTCTGATTAGTTGATGTTTTTGTAACCAAAGTGTCAGTAACCCCTGCTAGAGACATCCAGATATTAATTAGAAAAAATATGTTTGAACTTCATGCCAGCATGATAAAACTGTAATAAAATAAATTTCCCAGCACTTGCATATCTATTTCATTCTGTTTATTCGACAAATGTCCTGAGTAAAGCTACTCAGAATACGTGCATTCAAAAATAATTCAATAAGAGCTAGGTGTCATCAAAAATACACAAATGGTGTGTTCAGAGATGCAAGTGCAGTACAAGTTTTGTTTTTCGTTAGTGCATGGGTGTGTCTGTCTAGCTGTCCTGACTTCAGTGGAGAGTTTGTTCAACCACTGTGGAGTCACAACAGAGAAGAAACCTGACTGACACGAGCAACCACAGATTTCTAGAGGTGACAGGTCAGCCAAAGCACACATGGACACACTGGGGACTGAACCCAAGACCTTACACATGCAAAGCAGGTACACTACAACTAAACTACATCCTCTGTGATGTCTTCTCTTCTGGCTTTTCTTTGGCATCATTTTATCAGAGTTGTCTTTGGTGTAAAGCTTCTTCATTGCTCTGACCTGTGACACTTATAGCAGTGCTTTTTTCTGTTTTAAGTTTCATTTTTATTTTATTTGTATAGCATTTTAAAAACATAATAGATGCTGTGGAAATTTAATTATGATAGAAACAACATTAACCACAATTTAAAACCCAGCGAATCAGATAAAAAATAGAAATGGCAACTAGAAATAAAATAGAGATACAATTAAAAGCCAGAGAATAAAAGTGGGTCTTAGGGTGCATCTTAAAAGCATCAACAGATTGAGTCTGTCTGATATCCTCAGCCAGGCTATTCCACAGCTGAGAAAAGGCCCTGTCACCAGTCTTGGTTTCTCCACCAACAGGGCCAACATGCCAGGGTGGGGGAATCTGAAGGTCTGGTGGTGGGGCTGTACGAGCTGAGTATCTGAGTATCATCTGCATAGATCTGCATAGAAAAAAGAGATGTTATGAGTTTGGATGATTCTTCCCAGTTGGAACATGTGTGAGACAGAACAGACCTAAAACTGAACCCTGTGGAACCCATATTAAATATTTACAGGTATGAAGAATGAGCTGCCAATTGAGACACTTAAACGTCTGTTTGACCCATAAGAATGGAACCAATCAAGGGCGGACCCAGAAATGGTGACCCATTGTGTCAAGCGATCAAGTGATTGACAGTTGAGATGCAGAGGAAGTAAGCTAGAGCATCTGCTGGCATCTACAGCACAGAGGTCATTTGTCACTCTTAGGAGAGCAGGTAGGGACGACCATTTTAAGGTCTGTGGGTAGTTCATGATAGGGATAGAAATAGGGCCTGATTTACTAAGATCCCAAATAAAGAGTGCTAAATTGCATGTCTAACATATTGCACATTTAGTTGGTGTGCATTGCATGCTGGTGGTCTACTAAGAATAATAGCTTAAATGACAACAGGTGCAAACACTGTGGAGACATCAGGATTTAAATGAGGGTTCTGCGTGTGTTACAAGTTTCCACCATGGGGAGTTTGAATGGAAATCAGAATGACTGCAAGAGCAAAATGAAATTTGATCCCATGGAGGTGTTAGTGTAAGAAGCAAATAAACATGTTGTTGAGCGACAGCAAAAAAAAATCAGGAACAGATGAAATTGAGAGAAGGTGCAGATATAAGGCAAAAACAAAGAAAAAATATAATAAAACTTAAAAAAAAAAAAAAGATAATCATAAATTCATTGCACATTAAATACAGATACAGTCACAGTCACTGCAAATTATTGTCAGGCTTTGTAAATTGCAGTGAGTGTGCTAAATTAAACTATTTGCATTTTCTCCTCAAAGTATTTTTGCACACACTGGTTGAATTCCCCCACATTGCATATTCATTAAGACAAACATACTACAGTAAATGGAGAGCGCATGCTGTCTTGCACATTTGAAAGACGCAAACGTCAGTACGTACCGTTAGTAAATCAGCTTGCACATTTGTTTGTCTGTGATATCAAGTTTACACACATTTTTACACATGCAAACCTTCGGTGAATCAGGCCCTTAATGTCATGATAGCATTATGTTCAGATAGAGCCCACAAATCAGCATCAAATTCATACAGGTCAGCCTTGATACCATGACAGTTATGTTAAAACTGTTTACTGCTGCAGCTACCACCACTTCAACCTCTTCACTGTATGCTTAAATTTGGGATTGTTGACTTTGCTAAGGTTCAATTGTAACCGTAGTCAGAGTATTAATGCTCACCAGGAGGAACTGTTAATGTGTCTATATGTGAAAATATCCAGTCTTATCATCAGATAGAAACTCGGAATGTTAATGTGAATAAATCCTAATATCTCTTTCTGAAACTTTGTTTCCTGCATTTTGGTGACTTAAAAAAAAAAGAAATAATTAAAAAGTACAATGCAACAACACTACTTTTAATTTTGCATTTAATTCTTGTAATTCTCTGGCATAAACTAATATTCACCTTTTTGCCATTCATTTGTTTTTTGCCTTGAAAATTGACTTGACAGATTTTGCAAAATTCTGTGAAAACAGTAGATCTTTAGAGTCATAGGGCTTATACACACTGTACAGTGTCAGAAACAGGTTGTTATACTGAAAAGGAAAAAAGGTGTGAAAACATGTCATAAATTGGGAGAAATACAGGAGAATTGTGATCCCAGTGGAAAAAGGGAGAGAACAATGAAAACTGGTAAAAGTCTTCTGGGAAAATTGGGAAGGTTGGCAAGTATGCCATCACACCAATATTCCCATATTTCTGGTGAAGATTGTCTCCCAATCTCTCCATAAATATCAAAATCTAATGGACAGATTGGGTGTCATTTCTTGAACACTTTTGAGCTCCTCAGAGAGGATAAACCATTTCTATTTCAGTTATTTACTTGGCCTTTCCTCTTGTTACACCTCCAGGACAAATAAGTATGTCAGTCAATGTGCTTATCACCTTGTCCACTCCAGCCAAGTACTCGTCAGTGTCTTGTGGATCTGTTCAGCCTCATGCTGCTGCCAGTCAAGCTTTTTGACTTTGTCCATAGCTCATCTGTCTACATGCATACATCTGACTGACGGCTGATTGACACAGTGCAACACATTTCAGCTTGTAATAGCTGTTAGCAGGGTTTCAGTTGTTTTGTGCTTGATGTTTACTTCATGTGTATGATTTGTGGATGCTTGTGTGCGTTCCTGCAGGTGCGTGCCAGTGCAATAGCCCAGGACGCAGACCAGAACTATGACTATGCCAGTAACAGTGCTGTGCTGCATCTGGAGCCAGGAGACGAGGTCTACATTAAACTAGACGGAGGCAAAGCTCACGGAGGAAACAATAACAAGTACAGCACCTTCTCTGGGTTCATCATCTACGCTGACTAGACAACAACACACTCATGCCTTCAGCTGTTACAAGCCTTGAGGCCCAGTCCTTCTACAGATCTTCCCTCACCAATAAGACGCTCAGACTGAGAAATCAATATAAATCAGACTTCATAACCTGCATAGTATTTTATTTTCTGCATCCTGCCATCATCACTGTCCCCAGTGCAGACGATTCTGGACAATAACATCTATGAAATGGTGGACTTGTGTGAGGTCAAACCATATTCTCTATTTATACACGTCACACGTCAAACTTACAGCTGATGTATCTATGTTAATGTAGTCCTGTCACAGAGTGATGGAGGTGAAGGAGAGAAGTAGGACTGTATGTGTGTGTGTGTGTGTGTGTGTGTGTGTGTGTGTGTGTGTTTGCTGGGGGCAGTGGACAGAATGGACAGATAGAGAGCCTTCACTCTTAAATCTGATTGGGCCACAATCTATCTGTCAACAAAGAACATTTAAATTTAGAAAAAATATATATTAATGATATTTAATGAGAACGCTGTCGGTCAGTGTTTTTTTTTCTTCTTTCTTTTATTCTTTCTTTTCGGATCTAATGCTGTGTAGGTAGCATGGAAAAGCTGGTAACCCTTGAAGTGCATTATGATACACTGGCTGCAGATTATAATTCCCATTATAAACGTTATTACCTCTTTCATAGATTAGAATCATTCATAAGATATTTTTTTTAATTATATGTAATTATTTTTGAAAGAATGAAAGTTTGAGCCCATACATTACACAATCAATTTATTTACTTATGTTTTGATTTTGATATTAATAATGTGGTGATTCATCATTAATTTGTAGCACGTTATTCAAATGCGTTCATAAATGGATGTTACACATTTGACAAGTCTGTTCAGAACAGAGCAGAAACACTGTTGCTTAAACCTTAATCACCTCAACTAAAAACATGGTACAGAAATTGTTGATTGATGTTGAGCTTGACAGACGGAGGATATTTTGGCGTTCAGGGAAACAGTGAGTGCGAGAAGGAAGTGAGGAGACTGAAGTGGTTGTGCACCTATAGGCTGATATTAGACAGCGATTTTGTTTGTGGAGGTTCTGCTATAATTGTGTGGTGTTTTGACGTGAATAATAATATTCATGCACGCCACAGAGGGTTATCAGAACAGTTTGATTGGACTGATAAGAATAATGTTGCAAATCTAACTCTGTCAACATAAATATAAAATATCCTTTTATCAAAAATTTTGAGGCATATGTTCCTTATTTAACCAGACAAATATCAAGTTCAGTCTCTTGTATGTGCAGCAGACCTGCATGCTTCTGGATACCTCCTTTTAATTGCTTTATTAAAGGTCCTACAAGCATCTCTCGAGCAATACACAGTAGTTTCTTTGTTGAGGCTCATTCTGAGGTCATCAAGTACTGACACTTTGGGTCTGTATTTATGAAATTGATACCATCACATGCCACTATGGGTGAAACAAGTGTATTTCCACATATAGACTGATTTAAACCACATTTCACATTCAATATTTATGAACTACTGTACACTGAATGATGTTAGTATGTAGCTGCTTTACCTCAGTGCTTCCTGAGATTCAGTGGTCAGTTATTAAAAACCAAATATTAGTGCTGTTCATACAGCTCACATACCTTTGTCTGGTTCAAAAACATGCTGGTATAAAAGAGAAAGCCTCTAAAATTCTAACACTTCTGATCTAAACACAACCTTTTGGAGGTTTTTGGCCAACAACATGCTTGTGCTGGAACCATTGAATCTTATTACAAACTGGCTACAAATGCGTCAAATACAAACTGCATCCAGATGTTTCTTCACATGTTTCTGTGCATCACAACAAACATGGCAAATGAATGAGTTATTTACTAGTTCCAACTTAGCAGCAACCAGCATGGCTGAATGGCTCCAATATGTCTACAAGAGGCTATTCCGTTAATGTGTTTCCTGGAAGCCATTTATTTAAAGGGTCATTTCTGTACTTTTCAACCTGGACCCTATTTTCACATGTTTTTGTGATAAAGTGACTGATGGGGACAACAATGTTTGACAAAACCGCAAAAACCACCACAAAACTGCAAAACAGCTGCAACCAATCTGTCTGCACAGTCAAAGTGTCTCCAGTCAAAGTGTATCCACTACACATGCTTGTCAGGTTCACATTGTAATTCTCAGTGTCTGACAACATTATAGAAAGGATCCTAAGAGAGACAGAGCTGTTTTTTAAAAAGTAAGATACATTCTGTTTGACCAGAAAATGACCATTTATCTCTCTTGTCAAACCTGCCAGACTCCATTTACACTAACAGTAATTCTCATATTTTGGTGCATGTTTCCTCTGTTACAACTGTACCAACTCTGGTTTGGTCAAAATAATTCCTCAATTCACTGTGTTCAATTGAAAATATGGGGGCAGAAGCAGGATGAAGCTTGTACATCAGAGAAGCAGCAGGCGGCAGAATACTTTCACATGTGAGGTGATGTGGTCATTAAAGGGATATTTTACCCAAAAATGAAAATTCAGTCATTATCTACTCACCTTCATGCCAGTTGAGGGTTATGTTGTTAGTCCACAAAACACTGCTGGAGTTTCACAGGAAAAGTGTTGCAGAATCTCCCAACAATGGAAGTGAATGGTGTTTTCAAACAGTTTTCAAACATAAAAAAGAACAGAATAAAAACATAAAATGCCTCCATACTGCTCCTCTGGTGTAATCCAAGTCTCTTAAAGTCCCAACATGCCGTTTGCACACCGTCACACCACACACACCCAGTTCAGACAGTGTGCATGTGCACGTAAACGTGGCTTCAAGCTAACAATCTACAGTGAAGATTCGAGCTAAAAACATCAAACGTCCCTTTAACATCCGGTCGGTTCTACATCATGAACTAAAGCAACTCCAGCTGCCTACAGTAACCATTAGCGATTACCATGACCTGGATAAACGAGAATCTTCACAGACAAGTGCTATTTCCCCTCTGCTGGCTGCAGAAGTCTCACTCAATACTGGACCGATTTCAAAAAGTGTTCTCCCTATTAGTCACTTAAGACACAAAAACATGGGAAAATGGGTCCAAGTTGAACATACCCAAGTTATCCTTATTATATTCTATATATTCTAACATATTCTAACTTGTCTGCTTGATTGACTGTTTCAGCTCTGGTGGTGCTCGTCTTACTGAAGCCTGGCCAAATTAGGATTTTCTGAGTCCAATGAGATAGGTATGAGTGTTAAACACATGGTCCAGACATTAAAGCCCCCTTTCAGAAGGTCATCGTGGCTCATATTATGACACAATAACTGTGTTTTTCAACAAATAAGCAAGTAACACATGTAGCTGCTGATATCATGGTTACCAGCATCAAAGCCCGAACCAAGTGCTTAAAATCCTCTCCTTGCCCTGATGAGTTGATTTGGTTTGTCTTAAACTCTTTATAAGGGCTTTTCAACACTGTATTTAGCCCCAGATTAAGAGAGGAATTAGCCCCAGGCTAAGGGAGCTGTTAGTCTATAGCTTTTACACTGGCACAATCCTGGCATGTTCCAAAGTGGGCTAACCCCGACTTTAACTTAGGCCTAGTTGGCCCTGCTCCGGAGCAAGTCTAGGCCCAGGTTGGCAGGGTTATTCCCTGAAAATCAATTAAACCCAGGGCTAAAAGCTCCCAGTGTGAAACACGGCTAAAAGTTTACAAGAAGAAGATAATAAGTAACAGGTTAATGCAAAACACATGTATGGGTGTACAGAGGCTTTAACCCAAAGCTAGAAGAAGGGCAGTGAATGATATGGGCTTTGCTTAACCCTGGGTTAACAATGTGCATGTGAAAAGGGGCTAAGTTAACCCAGTGTTAAGCAAATCCCAGGGCTATCCTTAGGCTAGCCTTAGGCTAAGAATATGCAGTGTGAAAAGTCCTATAGTCACCACACCCAGTTTTGATGCATTGCTTTTCCTGCAAACCTGGACTCTACAGTATCAAGCTACTGTACATAAAACACCTCTGACATCATCACTTCTGACCATATTGAGCTTTTTTTGTTTTCCTTGGAAATGACATATTGTTATTTTGTATATATGGAGTTGTAATAACAGTGAAGTATTGCAATGTGAACTGAAAGCACTATGCAGAAGTAGAGAAAATAATTTATCAATGTATGGTGTCATGTCTCTAAAGATAGAAAATGTGGATCACTGTTACTGCAATCATGTGTAAATACTGTAGTGATACAAACTGTTCTTATTTTTTCTGCCTACCCCATGTACAGAATGCTGGATGAGCACAGAGGAAATGATTTTAAATAAATCAATTAATCAACTCATTAATTCAGTAATCTCTGATTGTCTTGAAGTTATAGCCTCACCGCTGTATTGGTGTGAAAGGCATATGTATGGTAGATACAGTGTCAGGTGTGTGCAATACTATAAACACTTTGCACTCTTCTTTTGTCTTACAACAGTCACCTGTGTACTGTTACCTCAACGTCTCCATTAAATGGACAGAAGTACCATTGTGTCTGTGTGTTGGATTGATTTGTCTCTTATTTAAACATCTCCATGTTACAATTAATCTTCTCATTTATCAAATCCAATAAATGTAATGCTATGAATGAGGCATACTTATAACTATAGAGGATACACACTGATGTCACTTTCCCACTGGAACACATCCCCTCAACCAGCCTGAGTGGCAAAACATCCTGTAACAGGTCTGCCTTTGGTTTACCTTGTGAAGTGGCTGGAGTCGTGAGATCATGGGCCCTGTCTTATACCTGGCACAAGTGATTTTGCTATCTTATGCCTGGTCTGTGTGGCTGTGGTCGGGAGGTCTAAACATGAGGGCAAAACGAGGGCCGGCACGTTTGCTATCTTGTGCTCAGCGCATTGGAGTAAAAAACACTTGTGCTTTAGACCAGCTAAAAGCTGGTCGAAGCACAAAGTCTGTGGTCTTTCAGCACAAGATAGCACCCGGCATGTTTGGCCGAAACACACACACGTCTTCACAATCACAAAACACCTCGATTTTTCCTCACACGGGAGTGTGGATTAGTAAAGTGTCATTTGAACATATTTCCTATAAGCGTAAATATTGAAGTTAAAAGCGTGTGTGTGTCTCGCGCTTGGCTGAGGTGCACACACGTCTCCACAATCACAGAACACCTTTCATTAATGTTAAACAGCCATGCATGCGCTCGTGTCTTTAAAAATAAACTCACTAACAAAGAAAAGGAAATTATGTTGTGATTATACAGCCTAATAAATATAAACAGACCTGCAAACTGCACAGGACATGATCATGGCTCTCAGATCGTCTTTACCAGATGAGTCAGCATGACAGCTGGAGCAGCTGTAGTGTTCTTTGTGATCCAGAAAAAGAAGGATTAAACAATTATGATCTATAACATACAAAATGTTATAGACACTATATTTGATCAGTAGGGTAGATGGCAAAGGAGGATTTGGACACTCCTCGAATAAATTAAATCCATTGTGCCTCGCACTTTCCTCTTGCGCTTTAGATCAGTGTAAGATAGGGCCCCATGAGATCATAAACTCATGTGAGAATCCATCTTGACAGGCTTCAATCTATCCATTAGTGTCCGTACTAGAGATGGTGCAAACCAGTCAGCATCCTAGGAGGGACTACTGGCAGCTACAGGCGTGGTTTCAGGTGCGCCGACAGTGAGAAGCGTCCATGGAAAGGACTCATCTGGAACAAACAATGGTGTCTCCTGAAGAGGTTAACGTAGATACTGTGATAGCATCAGTTATATCAGAACTAGAGAGGATTTCTTCATTGAAAGAAGAGCAAAGAACGACACTGAGGGATGCTGTTGATGAAAAAGTTTTCACTCTTCTTCCGGCCAGCTTTGGTTCAGTTAGTTGGTCTGATTGGTTGAAGCATCCAATCACCTACCAAGTGTTTTTTTATGAAAGTGCCTGCCATTTTCCAAACAGTTTCTATTGATGGTTTCCCAGATGGGTCTGTGTAACAAACCATATGGAGTGTCAGGTTAACTTCAATTAACAATAAATAATAAATAATAAAATAAATAAACACACGTCTTTATAATAAAATAAATAAACAATCAATTATCTGTGTCAATTAAAGGCAGCTGGACTTGACAGTGATACAGTGGTTCATGAGCATTGTCATTTGGCATGGAATTGGGTTTTCTGACATTTATATTGAACTGAAAGACTGCTAAGACTGACTTGCTGGTGATTAAACCCAATAACTACAGGTATTTATCCAAGAGTCTGTGTCTTAATATTGTTGGTTGTCTGATCTCCGAAAGCACTCACATTAGAAACCTAGGTGTTATTTTTGATCTGACCCTGACTTTTCAGCCTCACATGAAGGAAATCACCAAGACGGCCTTTTTTCACTTGCGCAATATTGCAAAAATCCGCTCTGCCCTATCCTTGCGCAGCGAGGTGGTTCTCTATGCCCTTGTGTCTTCCTGGTTAGATTTCTGTAATGCCCTTTTTTCTGGCCTCCCCATCAGTACAACGAGGAGTCTTCAGCTTGTGCAAAATTCAGCCGCTAGACTTTTAACAAGAAAAAACAGATTCTGCCACATAACTCCTGTCCTGGCATCATTACATTGGCTGCCCATTCAGGCTAGAGCTGATTTTGAAGTCCTCTTAACTTATAAGGCTTTGAATGGACTTGCGCCATCTTATTTAACTGAACTGCTGACTCCCTACCTTCCGTCTCGTCCTCTTCGTTCTCTTAGTTCGAACCTCCTTGTCATCCCACCGATTAATAAAAAGTCAGCTGGTGGCAGGGCTTTCTCTTAACGTGCTCCCTTTTTATGGAATGGTCTTCCACTTGATATCAAAGGAGCTTCATCCACTGCAAATTTTAAGTCTCGTCTTAAAACCTACCTTTATACCCAATATTTTGGTTCAATCTAATTCTTAACTGTCTTTTCATTGCCCTCTGGTGTATTGTTTTATTGTCTTTTATTATTGCACTTGTTATATTGTATTTATTGTTAAGTGTATTGAGACCATGTCCCATGGTGATTTTGCACTTTAAATAAATTGATTGATTGATTGATTGATTGATTGATTGATTGATTGATTGATTGATTGACTGAAAATACACAAAGCAAAGAAAGCAAACAAAAGTGGTTGCTTGGTTCTAACATGATTTCAAGGAGAGATTTGTTGGTGTAATTACAGTGAATATGGTAAATGTGGACAGGTCTGTACAGGTTTTTATTTTATGACATTATTGCTAATGTTACCATTGGCTGTTAGCAATATGTTGTTATCAAACAATCAATCAAACAATAAATATTTGAAGTTGATATTCTGCTTAAAAACGTCTCTTTCACAAAAATGCCATTTTCTCAGTTTTTTCTGAGAAGTAGATTTTTTGATGCAACTGACCAACATTCAAGTGCTTGTAAAAAGAAATGAATGAAGCTCGAAGAAAACATTTTTTTGTGCATGAGACCAGAACATCTATTCTTTCTAGTCCATGTTAACATATTCATCAAATCAAATCAAATCAAATCAAATTTTATTTATATAGCGCCAATTCACAACAAAGTTGTCTCAAGACACTTTACATATAGAGTAGGTGTAGACCACACTCAATAATCCGACAATTGAAACAATTCCCACATGAGCAAGCACTTTGGCGACAGCAGCGAGGAAAAACTTCCTTTTAACAGACAGATCCATGACTCATGGTAGGTGGTGATCTGACGGCACCGGTCGGGTTTGAGAGTGAAAGAGGAGAAGGGGAAGAAAGAGGGGAGGTGGGAGGGGTGGAAGAGAGAGAGAAAAGAACAGAAGCAGAGAGAACAGTAGCAACAGAACATCAATAAATTAAAACTATGTGTAGGGAATAGTAGTACATATAAATATGTAAGCTGTATGTAAATAATAATACTAATACTAGATGTTACAGTAATGATAGTAGAAATAATAATAATAATAATAGCAACAACAATGTGATAAATGTTTGATTGATTAAGTGGGTTATAATAATCCACAGTCGAAGGTGCAGCAGTGATCAGTGATCCATGCGCGGCCACAGTCCATGAGAATCTGCAGGATGACAAAGCAGAAAGACTCCGGGGAAGGAATCAAGTCAGTAACAGGCATGAATGGAACATAAACATCTGAGGAGAGAGATGAAGAAAGAGAGGAGCTCAGTGTGTCTTGGAATCCCCCAGCAGCCTAAACCTATAGCAGCATAACTAGGGGCTGGTCAGGGCAAACCTGAGCCAGCCCTAACTATAAGCTTTATCAAAAAGGAAGGTTTTAAGTCTACTCTTAAATGTTGAGATGGTGTCTGCCTCCCGAACAGAAACTGGAAGATGAACTGAATATTCTGTAGATGTTCAAAAATCAGTGAATTTTGTCAAAAATGCTGACATTGGCTGGCAACTTAACGCTGGCAGGAAAAGACCCGAAAGTCCAATATACCTGACACAAAACCACAAATCAACATGTCAGGGCCTGAATTCCAGCTGTTTCTGTGAATTCCAGTGATCCATTTGCTTTTCTTTAGCTTTTTGCAGTTTGTAAAAAGACTGCTACAATTTTTTGTTAGATCTATTTGTAGTCAATTTCACCATTTTATGTGCTTTTTTCACATGTTTTTGTGGCATTCAAGCTCTCCAGCTCCTCTAAACTGACCGCTTGAATGCCAAGCAGTTCTTTGCCCCTCAGTGGATGTAACTGCAGCGACACCACCCACTGTGACATCATGTGCGTATGTTTTCTATTGTTTGCATGCCAACTATCAAACATTGTTCAAGTAATCAGATTTCTCTGACAGTACATTACATTCTCCAAATATGAATTCATTATCCAGACCTCATTCCCTATGTGAAAACAAGAGCATAACTTTGACAAAACATTGAACTGGAAGGCTATAGATGACAGATGACCTTTTCAAGGAAAGGTCAATAATGAGCAAAAATGTTCAGTATGAAATAAATTAAAGTAATTAGGCATTATGAAATAAATAATCATACAAATAAAATGTGTAAAATATTTAAATGAAACCAACAATGGTGAAATAATAAAGAAACTATTCAAACTTAACTAATTATTTTGAAATGCAATTTAATTATTTATTGCCATACTAATTGAATGTTATCAGATATAATTATTTTATTATAGAAAGATTTTTTACAACACATTTCATGTCCAGTTTTATTTCATAATTCTATCGTTCATAATGACACATTTTATTTCATAGTGTCAGCCTCATGTCAGTGTCACCATCCCACTTACCCTTCAGCCAATCACATAACTCACGCCTCTCAAATCAACCAACCAAGTCTGCTGCTGTATTTGAGCACAGTCTAACTAAACTTTTTTTTTCAAACTAATGTAATCCACCATTGTCATTCTCATTGTTAGTGAAGTTAGCAATAACAAATATACAACATCCAGTTACACTTTCAAAATAAAGCGAACTGAACTACAGTCTCCTGTGTGAAAGTTCTATGTTTGACCCACCCAGCCACACAGACCTCCTACCTAATCTCTGTTCTTTATGCTATGTTCTTCCTTCTTACTTTGAAAGTATTACACATACACATACATACAAAAAAATATATTAATATAATAATTTTTTTATATTATGTATTTTAATATTTAACACTTCAGCTTCATAGTTTAAGTGTTACAAAGGTGTCACCTGATGATTAAATACAGGTCCAGTTGCACTTTGGGGTTTTTTTTGCATCCAACTTTGCAGCTACAGCTGACATGTCCAGTCGGACAGGAGGAGCATCCAGGCTTGCATCCAGGATGGGCATGATGACTTCCCCTCCTTCCTCTCACTTTCTGTCTTGTCCCATCCAAACTTGGTGAAGTCCATGGTGGATTATTATTATTATTATTATTGTTGTTGTTGTTGTTATTGTTATAATTATTTATTGTTTACTTGATGTGGACATCACAATTACATTGGACAAACCAAATCCATTGTTTGAGTGTTTTAGCACATGTGCTAATTCGCAACACTTGAAATGATAAAAATAATAAAAGTAATAAGAAAAGAAAGGATCAGGATAGTCTGCTGCTTTCCAAAGCAAAATAGATGGGAATGTTGTCCACGGAGGTACTTTGAGCTTTCTGTCGATGGTCTATCTCGCACTATTCAGAGATACTGACTTCATGGTCACTCAGAGCCAGGAGAAACCCCTCACTGCCTCTGTGATGTGCAAATCAGTAGCTTCATCCTTTCTGATGAGGTGAAGGAGGTCACCAGGTACCACTGATCTTCCCTTTCTCAGCAGGATAGGAGGTGTCACACCCAGAGGGAGCATGCATAGTTGTTTACTTGACATTGATGTTGCTTCTAGACAATTTAATGTGATCTTCATTCAATAAATCAATCAATAAATAATTAAATAAGTATTTCGGAATAATATAACTGTAAGATGAATGTCTGAGTTACATCTTATTCTTCATATAGCTGTAGTATTGTTCTGCTTAATTCCCTTTAACTTCAGCTTTGTTGATCACTTTTGGTGGTGATACATCAATTTAAAGAAAACAAACAAACAAACAAAAAACAACAACAACAAAAAAAACAAAAAAAACAATCAGAACCGTGGGCAGCTTCAGGATGGGACTGAGAGAGCGAGAGTGAGAGCAAGTTTCCTCATTAATGCTCCAAGTATTCTGGAAGAAGTGATGGATTTCTTCACAAAGCCAGCATCACATGTCCAGACATCCTCCACCACACAAACCTCATGTTGGTTTAATTTTGATGAACAGTCACATGTTTGTAATAACATTTCTATCTGCCTGCCTTCAGTATGACCTCATTCAAACTTTTTTTTTTTTTTTTAAATTGGGGTAGGATGAAAATATTGTCTTGCTCCAGCCCTCAGCATCTACAGACCTTCTTCTGGTTCAGAGCTACATTTTGGAGAAGTGATGAAACATTTCCACTTGATTGAATTGTCAACCATAATAACTTGGATTATTTAATTGTATTATTTCCCCTAGTACATCATTTAGCCTAACTTCAACAACTGGGCTCCTGGCTAGTGAGGCAGGGAAAATAATCTTCTTTTGTGGGAACATTAGTGTACAGTTCATGGCCTCAACTACCCCCATAAAATGATGACATCATAATGGGGTCTAATGCCAAGACCTCTTCAATTTTTCCTTTTGTGCACGTTATGTCAAATAAATAAATGTAATTACACATTAAGCCTCTATTGTAATTAATTCTCTCCTGAGTGAGCTATGTTGTGGTTTCACAGGGCAGCTCTGCGGACATGGTGAGCCTTCAGTCAGTTTGAGCTGGACAGCTTTTGACCACATCATTGTTTTATTTTTATTTAGATTCTATTTTAAACAGTTAGGTGTAACTTCTTTATGGTTTTGGTGTTCTTCAAGCAAAATAATGAATTAGACAGGTCTGAAACATGTGACTATTTATCATTTGGAGCAGTCAGACAGAATATACAGAAACAGAAAATAAGGACCTCTGTATTCAATTTCACATCATAACTCTTTACAGAGGCAAAAGCAACCTGCCATAACAACTACACAGCAGAAGGACAGTGAAGGAGACTGCTGAAGATGATGTTCACACCTCCAGTAGTGCTCCAGATGGAGGCCGGGGCCCGGCCGACAGCACAGCAGCACAGGGGCCTGCTAAAATTTGGAAATGCATCCCGTCCATGCCTCCAACACCCCCATCATCCCCACAACACATGTTTACAGTGGCAGAACTGCTGAGAAACAACACCACATGGGTAAGAAGTTCCACAAACACAACACACAGCAGCCTACTTATGAAGTTAATAAACCTGGCGTGATTTTGTGTGATTTGTGATTTTAACATGTACAACCCTATAACACTAAAACATCCTCTGCACCAACAAATTACAGGTTTATTTTCTTAACACATGCATATCATCATCATTGTCAAATATAAATCCAGGCACACTATATATATGGTCTATGTACTGTATATACTGTGCATAACCACCTACTCCATGTATATAAAGCAATCTCTTACATTAGTCATTCAATATTTACTCTCAGCACCCTGGCACCTTAATATTCTTACAGAATATTCTTTACAGAAAATGTATATAGACATAGTACTTGTATGCTGTTGTTCACTGGTGCTTAAATATATACTGTATTCATATAAACATGTATTTTCACTTACTTGTACATAATAGCCCAGTGTTTATATTTAGCTATCTTGTTCAGCTTCTTTGTCCCCGTTTTGAGCTGTATGTCTAATTCTATCAAACTTCCTGAAAATTGTTCTTGGAACTGTGTGTAACATGAGATCAATGGAAACAGATTTAAATTCCTTGTATGTGTAAACCTATGTGGTCCCTGAACCTGATTTGGATTATGACTCATCAGCTAATCATTGGGTTTATGAGATAATGATTGTTTCTGTGGTGTTTACTGTCTTTTAATTAGCTTTTAAAGAAATAGTGATGTACTGTGCATCACACTGAGCTGTACTTTGTGTTACCAAAAATGAAAACCCCTTTGTGATTCTTTGCACATGTTGGTTGTGCTGTCCAGATGATCTGATTACAGATTGTGATTACACAGCTGAAAACAAGTGTATCATTTTCCAATAAGCAACTAATGAACCAGTGAG
>JAJHUR010092965.1:0-30949 GCA_027495735.1 Lutjanus campechanus
AAAAATTTTGAGATTTTATTATTAAACAAATTAACATTTATTACCACACAAGCACACACAAAAGTACCGAAAATTGGTACCGTTGAGTACCGATACCGATTCGCAGGTACCGGGTATCGGTACTGTATCGGTTCAAATGTGAAAGGTACCCATCCCTACAGAGAGGTGAGAATTGGAACTAACTCCTGGAAGAAATCTGACTTTGACTGTTTGTTCTTTTTACATGCCTTAATTCCAAAAGAAGTCTGCTCGGGTTCTAATTCGTGTTAGCGACTTTGCGGCCATTATGAAGAGAATATTATTACCAATATGAGTGTCGTACAACAGAGCAGCAGAATAGATCAAATCCTAACCAGAGAGTGATATGTTCGGTGGTATACCGTCAGAACTAATGTCAAAGTTAGAGACCAGAAACAAAGGCTGAACTCTGACCTGGTATTGTTTCCCCTGGAAGGCCAGGATGTCCAGGCAGGCCCATTGCCCCAGGGTCGCCTGGGAGTCCAAATGGTCCAGGATACCCACGGTCACCTTTAGCACCTGAACCATACAGGCATACAACAGAGAAAAAGTTAAAGATGCCTGATTATTCTCGTAAGCTAATTATTGTTGTTTAACCTCACAGGAAAGTCTACAAGTTTTAGTCATCAATATTCAAGAAAAAGAGTGTATCAGAAAATGTAAAGTCATACTCTACAAAAAGTAGTGTATCCAGCCATATTATGGTGAAAATATGACTGCTGAAAACATGCAGATAAACAGAGGAGAAGTGGATTATACTGTAAGAGTCCTTTGAGAAGTTTCTATAGTTCAGAACTTTTATACATGTTGGTGCTTTTTTGAATCTGTAACCAACAAGTGCATGTCTAAAATCTCTGGAGAAACAGTGATGAGAACATTGTTGTTTTGCCAATATAGACTATTGATATAAATAAAGATGGATGCAACGTCTCCATTTCCTACTGTACAAAAACAAAATATATAGTCTGCACAGTAGTGATCAGGGGTTGGGGCCATGCTTTCAAGTTCACAGCCATCAATCAATGGCGAGCAAGACTCAGCTGTCGATCATGACGTGAAATCCCTTTTTTATAGCATCAAATGGCCAATTAAAACAAAACTGATCACAAAAATGAGTATTTGAACAAACATCAGTGTGACAAGAACTACCTAAAATGACAGAAACCACATCAGAGAAAAATGTATTGGAAGTGTACTTTGATGTTTTAATTTGGCCCATGTCGTACCTATTAACATTGGGGAGGCAAGATTTAAGACCTGTACTGCAGCCTGCCAACAGGGGGTGATCAAGATATTCTGGCTTCACTTTTGTGTAGCTCTCATGTTGTCCATTTATGTATATGTCAATTACCAAAAACAATAAGTTTGTAAACTACTAGACTTTAATTTAAAAACACACATTATCATATATAAAATATAAAATGTACATACATGTGTGGCTCAACCAGTGAGGAGAATGGAATTACTGCTGTGGTCTCACCTCTACTATGAGTTCCATTCAGAAACTGCAGGGGACCTGGAAGACCTGGATCTCCTGTGTAACCCTGTTAGACGCAAAGTCAAACATGGAAGCCATAGTCATGAATAGAATGTGCTCCTGATGTATACTACTGCTAATGATAAGACACATGATCAAACATCACTAGTCTAGTCTAGTAAAAGTCCCACTGAGCAACCACCAGAGGGCAGCAGAGAAGATAGAGTTTTTCTTCAGTTTTTTGCTTTATTTGAAGGCAAACAAAGGGGTCACAAATTGCAGCACGCATCTGTCCTGCTGGAGAATATAAATCCAAGTCATCAATATCAAAGTGAGTCCTTCAAGCTTCCCTCGCTGTGCTGCTCTAGGCTTTCAGCGTGATGGTACATTTTTTCTATTTGCACCTCACATAAACTTGCTAATTTTGTCCAGATTGTGATGCAGATTACTTTGATGCTCATTCTCACCTTTGGTCCAATTCTTCCAATGAGACCTGGTAGTCCTCTCTCTCCGTGGAGACCCTGAAAATACAGAATATCAATGTACTGAATCTATAAAAAGCTGTCTAGGTATAATAAGGGACTCATCATGTTACAGGTCTACCTGAGGTCCTGGGGTTCCATCTCTACCAGGAAATCCTGGAGGACCCTGGAGATGAAAACAATGGGGTGAATATTGTATGTGTTTGTATGTCTAAATTTTAAACAAAAAGATACACACATGCCTTTAGACTATACTACATACAGTAGTCCAATTTAGGTCACCTACCCGTGCTCCAGGAAAACCAAGGATTCCCTGCTCTCCTTTGATTTTTTGACTGTTGTAGTCTCCTTCAACACCCTGATAAGGAATAAAATGCAAATCAAATACCCCTCTTTTCTCTCAGACACGCCTGTAGACTAACATACAAGATAAACTCACGCTCGGGCCTTTTGGTCCACATGGTCCAGGAAGACCTGCGTCTCCCTGAGAAGAAGGAGAGAAAATAGTGAAAAATTACAGTAGAGCTTGATTAAAAGCTGTAAAAACATAAGTTTGAGTTTTCCATAGAGTTTGTATAAATACAAATGAGAGTTTTCTTTCACCTTGTAACCTTTGGGTGGAAGAATGTCAGGAGGAAATTCTACGATTTCTTCTGGTCCTGGTGGGCCAGGTATGCCTGGCTCACCCTGTAAAGTGAATTAAAGGGGCTGAAGACATTTGCCGGGGTTGTACGCTGGATGCATTGATACAAATACACACACCCAGAAGCACACACTCACATATTCGCTTTCACATAGACACATACACACTCCAAAGGTGAAAATGGTTACTTACATCGTCACCTTTATCGCCTGCCAGTGATCCTCCGGGGTCGCCCTAAACAATGACCAAAATTTTGTAAGGTTTTGTGTGTGTGTGTGTGTGTGTGCATGCAAAGGTTTTTTTTTAAATTTATTTATTTTTTATTATGCACTGGCAAAAAATATGAAGCAGGTGACTCACTGGCGGTCCTCTAAAACCTTTAAGTCCTTCTGAGCCCTGAATGAAATCGCACACATTAATTTTCACGAACACGTAAAGCACTGCATTTCCTCTTCTAATGTGGATCATAAATATTTGTTGTCTTTTATATTGCTGCATACTGTGCATGTGCAGGAGTATAGGGTCTTAATTATAACGCATATAAAAAGCATGTATTAAAAAAGTGAAAATTCACCTCAGGGCCCTGGAGGCCAGGAGGGCCAGTGTGGCCTTTAGGCCCGATGTCTCCTTTTCTTCCCTGAAAAAACAAAAACCAATCATATAATTAGATAACCCCACAAGGGGTTATCAAATTAAAGAAAACCCCAGAACAGAAGCAGTGTGCAGATCTGTGATGTATAGGGCAATCAAAATGTAGAATAAGTTGTCATGGTTGTTTAAGAACCCAGTGAGACAAATTTTAAAAGACTGCTAAAAAACACATTAACAATAACCCCAACATTAATTAATCGACCTGGACAGCTACGATAGAATTCAATTTCATGTGACATTCGTTGTCCAATGTGTTGCACACTCCACAAACTTCTCCTTCATTTATAATAATTATATAACAGTAACATAATTAAATAACAGTACCTTGTTTCTAGTGTTTTTATAGTTTTCTTTTTTGTTTATAACACAGCCAGTTTTCTATTTTCTGTTTATGCTATTTTGACTCCCAGTACTTAATCTTAATTTATATTTTTCTGTACTTTGTTACTTATTATGCACCAATATACCACAGCAAATTCCTTGTATGTAAAAACCTTGGCAATAAAACTGATTGTGATTCTGAAGTCCTGTTTTACATATTATGTTTTGTTGTGTGATATAGTGTGATTATACCGCTCTGTTGTCAAAATAAGAAAAGAAAACATACGGGTCGGCCGCGTTCTCCATCTACACCGCGCTCCCCCTGTAAGATAAAATGAAATGAAGATTAGAATGATGAGAATATTTACAGGCACTGTAAATTGAAAGTAACTATGAAATTGTTAAAACAGAAATAACACTGGTGGAACCCAGTCGATCATTGCTTGAGCTTCTCCGGACAAGGGGAACTTACAGGAATTCCTGAGAGGGCATTAACATACAAAGGTTCTCCTTTAATTCCTTTCGGTCCAGGTGAACCCTGACAAGGACACAATGTTTACACAAGACACACAATTAACAGAAGCTAATGAAATTAAAAGAGCAGATGCAGTATCTTTATATGCTTTATGTTTGTGTTTTATATTTTATTTGCACATTTTTACAAAGAAACATCAGGCAGAGAAAAGATATAGGTGTAAGTGAGATAGAAAATCCACTATCAGGAAAAAAAAACACCTAGAGGAGAGAAAAAAATGTATTTCTAAAAAAAAATAATAATAAAATGATAATGCAAAATAAAATATCAATTATCACACATAATCACAATGCTAATTATAATTGGCTGCTAGTGGAAAAACAGCACTATGTAGAAAACAAAACAAAATCACAGCATTCATTTGTAGATTCTGGAGGTTATTGTCTCTTTGTTATGGATATTTATACATTGTTTTCATAAAACACTGGTCCAACAGAAAGTTAATTTTGGATCATGTGGCAAAACCTTGAATCATGTTCAGTAAGAATGAAGAATAAAGAAGAATGAAGAGGATTTCACTGATAATTCATACAGTATCTGCATATTGAACCTGTTGGATTACGTAGTTCAGCTGCAGCTTTTCACGGAAACATCATCATGGTTAAGATTTTTTAAAGCTAACTGATGGTAGGCCACAGGACACACATTCAGTCCTCTCATCTACATGTCTGACCACCACCCTTACTTTTCTCTGTGCTATTTGAATGTAAAACTACATCCTGCATTGCCGCTGAATGCTGGCCAAGGTCATAAATTATGTGCTGCAGAAACTCTACGTTTGTAATTACACAACAGTATAGCCTGACCCATACTGGTATTTAAATGTCAATAGGTATCGGCCAATAGTATTCTTTTCCCAAAATGCACGCATAAACAAACATTTCTGATTATTGTTCCTTTTAACTTGTTTGTTTGTTTGTTTGTTTGTTTGTTTTATAAGATTTTGACCCTGTCCTGACATATACCGAGCAGCACATTTTTCAGTTTAAAAATAAACCTGTGTTTGGTCTCTGATGGACAACCTATCTAATAGTGACACTGTTTCTAGATTCCCTTAAACATATTCAAACACATTTTTGGCATTTCTACATTGTGATTTCTTGTTACTGTTACTTGGTGGCAGTTGACATATAAACCAGTACAGATGTGTCGGTCTAGCTGCAATATACAGTATTTGTGTGCAATAAGAGCACCAAACAGTCCTTTAGACTGTGCAGGAAAATGTAAACTACATGGGTCAAATACTATAAACGTATAGAGAGCAAGACATACAGTTTCCAGGTGCATCAAGTGGATTAAAGAATTTTTCTGGGAAATACTTTGCAGCCAGTACAAACATGTATACACAAACAACTTAATCATGTTCAATGACAATGTTAGTTTCCACACTCAGTGTTGATGTTTATTCAATTGATTATTTCTACATTATCTGTACATTGCATCTGTTCTTTTAGTATAACCGCAGCTTTTCAGGGAATGATAACCATGGTTTAGATGTTTAACTGCTGGAAAGGGACACAAACTCAGGCCTAATGCCTGTATTGCCACTGAATGCTGGCACAGGTCATAAATTGTGCGCTGCACAACCCCTTCGTCTCCTACAGCAGTTAAAGGACATCTGAAGGCCTCACTCCTGACTGAATAATATCAGAACAGGAGTTACAATCACCTGCGGCCCATGGAGACCATCCTGACCAGGAACACCAGGGACTCCTGGTCGACCTCTTGTCCCATTACAGCCGTCCACTCCTAGCAAACCGGGCTCGCCGCCTGCTCCAGGGTGGCCCTGAACAATGTAGCACAGTTATGGTGGTGAAGTACACTTACAGTACATAAGAAGTCACAATCATGACTCAAGTCAAATTATGTTTTACGGCGTTCATAGCTTCAGGCCCATATTGCATCAGAAATAATTATATCATACCATAATTATATAGTGATTAAGATGAACAACTTGAGATTTTACCAAACACAAATACTTGAGTAATGAAGAGGCAGCTGCCTTATGCATAGAAGGAAACACATCTAAATAATGCTGTGATGTGTCCACTAGAGGGCACACCAGACACACATTTCAAATCACTGCACCATTTACAGTGTAGTCTCCTACATTGTACATAGTTGAAAATACCACAATATATTGATAATTGAAAAAAAAGGCTGAAATTATGATCAATATTCTATTTTTAAGTACTCTTGAGAGACTGTGGAAAAACAAAAGACAAGTATATCAACCCAGCATTAAGCCATATGGGGTTTGACAAGATGGTGCAATCCCTTTAGAGGGTTACTCACCTATAAAAGATAATTACTGTCAGTGTGAGCTGTAAGTGTCTTTTTCTGATTTGTATATACAATTTATAAAAACACTGGTTTACTCACTGGTGAGCCATCATTACCAGAAAAACCAGGAACACCAGTCTTGCCCTGAAATGTAAAGAATATGGACACAATTCAGTCATTTTGCGCATCAAAACACTTAATTTCCTCCATTCTGGTGATTTATAACTTATTTTGATCATTAGTTATACTTGCATGCAGTATCTGTTTCTATCTTAGCCACTTCACACACACACAACATGCACTTGAACATGTATACGAACACGGGCTCCTTTGGGCCCCTCTGGGCCATGTGGTCCCTCCGCTCCCCTCCTGCCTTTCTCTCCAGGTAGCCCGTCATGTCCCCTCGGTCCCATCGGCCCCAGGGGGCCTTGCTGGCCTGGCTTCCCAGGAGCGCCCTATGGGGAGAAAAGCAATGTATGTTAAACTTAAACTATTGTTGTGAGTGACACTTTTAGGATGAAGAACACTTTTTTCCTGTCAAATCAAGTAATCTAATAATTTCCGGTTTGTAATTTTCACATTTAATTTATTTTTTCTTCTGTTAGTCTTGCAAGACCTTCCTAAGCAAACAAATAGAGTAATTTCAGAGAAAAATATGAATAATATGAATATTTTCCACAGCTTAATACCTTTCTAATGAAAAAAATCAACTCAAATTCAAAATGCCAACCTATTGAGAGAATAATTAGGCGAAGGATAACTTTCCAATACATAACAGCGTGAGAAGAAAGAGTTATTACCCGTGCACCTTTGGCAGGAAGACATTGACAAACACGGCAGTCTCTCCCTTGACAAGGGCCCTCAATTTCACCCTAAAACAACAAGAGACAAACCTTTAAATGTGGAGGAAACTGATCACTGGGAGAGAGATGGAGGTTGGTCGAGGCTGTATGTGTATGTGTGCCCAACTAGAGCAGATTATGGTCAAGGGTCAGAGGACATTAGTGGGGACATCAGATAAGGTTGTGGTTTGAGACGGTTTAGTATGTGCCACCCCTTAGTATTTTACAGCTTTGAGAATTAGCCATGAGAATAAACACATTTTCCCAGGCAGACTGGACAGTCCTGATTGGATGGATTTAAACAAACCAGTGTTCTCATGTAAACATGAGTAAATAATAAGCGTTCTGACCTTGATGAGAAAGAAAACTCACAGCACTTCATTGTTCTCAAAATTTACTGAAAAACCATTCTGTGAATCCTCACCTGCAGATGCCAAGTATTCCCACCAGTGTGTGTGTGAATGTGTGTGCATATAGGGAGTTTCACAGTGCAGAGATATCTGTGTGACAAACATTTAGTAATTTCTCAGTGCTTACTAAATATTTGGACAGGTTTATGGTGTTGTAATTGAGTTCCACCGCACATCTGTTGGCCCTCTTTACTTTCTCTTTCAGTCAACACATTCATGGCTATCCTTCTTGGCAAGTCACAATAACATACAACAGTTGGCTATGTCTTAGACAGGCCATTGGCATTCAGTGCATTAGTCAAATTGGGAACACTTAAACGCTGGCAGGTCTCCATTGCTACATAACATACTGTAGCAACTAAACAACAATTAGCTTTAAAGTATGACCATTACTGTTCCAGAAAATTTGAGGCTTAAGGACTGCCTGAGTCAATGAATATCAAAATCATTGTCATCAGTTTTGACAAATTCTCCTAAATGTGTTAGGCCTGCTTTAATGTTAAAATTATCTTACTGCAGGCCTGTCCAATTAGCTATTTGAAAAAAAAAAGCTACTTCTAGGTGTATGGGTGTTTACATTGTTTTATTAGTATGCCGATGAGCCCAGTCATTATGTATGATTTTAAGAAACACAGACTTTGATTATTTTGAAATGTTTTAATTTGGGCTGTTGCAGCAGAGGGAATTTAGGAGAGTCAAACTGAATAAAAAAAGATGTTAAATGCAACAGTATGATTTTTTTAAAACAACAAGCTACTTCTAATCTAGGATCACAAAGGTGCATTGTTTTTGTCCTGAAAATAAAAAATAAAAATGTGTAATGTTTTACACACATTTAACTAACTTCCTTCCTAACTTTACAGGACATCACAGCTAGGAGCTTTTCTGGGAATATAAAAATTGAAAACAAATTATACAATTTTGCAAAGGTTTAACTAATTCACAACATGTCCTGACAGTACAGGTATGTGTAATGGTTTTATAATGTTTGTCTAAAAGGAATTTATACCTAACGTACGTACTTCTTGCTGCCCTCCGAAGCGATGCTATCGCTAGGATGCAGCACTTAACCCTAGCTAACGTTAACACCACAGAACGTTAGCTTTTAACCGTTAAGCTAACGTTAATGTTTTTGCGGGTATGCATCAGAGCATGGTAACGCGCAATGTAATTAAGTGAAATAATTTCTTGACTATTGCTTTTGTGTTTTTGGCTTAGGTAAGTTCAGGTGATGAAAATGTATAAAACTTGACAAAAATTACATCTTACTGTTCAACTGACCTGTCGTTCCTTGCCTAGATACGGTTGCTAAACTACGATTAGACACTTGGCTGGGGGCGGGGTTTAACGTACTGTCAACAGGAAGCAGAGAATATGTGAACTAGCTTGATGGTATTTACTGCTATTTAATTGGTTGCAAGAGTATTTGGTTCATAACTATTAAAATTTGCTAATAGTAAAATAAATTATTGATGTTCTACCTTCACCCAGAGGCACAGAGGTAGGAGTCGTTTTGTATGCACAATTGTGTCACACATTTGTAATTAAAACAAAGACGTATTTGCTCAAACCAAAATTATCTTGCTAGCTGGGAAGCCTACTGGCCTACTGTACGGGACATTTTGCGGTTTAAAAATAAACTTGTGTTTGGTCTGTTGCGGACAAACTAATAGTGACAGTGTTTCTAGATTCTGACATATAGTGTAAACCAGTACAGATGTATGCAATAAGCCAGTTGGGTAGTCTGCAGTATGTGTGTACCATAGGACCACCAAGCAGTCCTGCACACTGTGCAGAAAAAATTTAACTACATCGTTACAAATGTAAACACATGGAGATAAACACTTAAAGTTTCCAGGTGCATCAAGTGCATCAAGGAATTTTTCTGGGAAATAGCCAATACAAACTATAGACCATGTGTTCGTGCCAATCAGATTGGGTTTGGGAGAATATAAGAACCCAGATGTGTATACAAACAGCTGACATACATAAAGTCATGTATACACAGTGACATAAAGTGTACTGACAGCATTTGGTTCACAGTAAGATTGTTGTGTGTGACAAAACCAAACTACACTCCTGGCTACTGTAGAAGCAGCCGCTGCAGCATTTATAAAAATCATGTCATTATCAGCAAAGGTGGACCTAAACACAGAAACAGACAATGAGTTAAGTAGGATAAAAGAGGTTTATTACAGGGATAGTGGAATGAGGATGGCAGACAAGGCAGGAAGGAGAGAGCCCTGGTAGATGACAGATGTGAGTTGAGCAGGATAGCTGGCCAAGGGCATAAGTGTGGTTGACTGAGGGTAAGCTTGGGGGTTTAGTGAGCAAGCAGGAGAGGCGGGAAGGCCGGAGGGTAGTGATCCAGGTAGTATAAAGAAATGTGTTAAGTACCAAGAAACTAAAGAACAGCAAATAAACAAATGCATAGGTTTGGAAAAATAAGTTAGTATGCTGTTCTCTGAAGCGTGTTCTTTCACTTTTATCTTTTTTTTTTTTATTGCCATTTCTTCATCAAAGGTCATACGAAGTTGATATGTTGGGTTTTAGTGTGTGTCTCCATGCATTACCCTGAAGTTTCAATAGAACTGACACCAAAGTCTGGCACCAAGTTGAACAAAGTTTGTTAGTGATGTTAACTCTTCCCCCTTTGTTAATTTTCCCGGTTAAGTACAGGTAATGCAGACAACATGAGGAATAACTCTGAATATACTATTGTAGGGTGGCCAAGAGCAAGGATCTACCCCTGCAGTTGAAAAAACAATCTGGTGGCGTTGAGTTGATGGAAAACCGGAGGAGTTATACTGTTGGGTTGATGGGTTGGAAGGAGGATGTGCAAGATGTGCAAGGTGAGGTGAAGTAAGGAAGCCATGCCCACATTACGTACACACACACACACACACACACACACAGACAGAAGAAAACAGGAGACATAGGGGGAAACATACATTTATGCATTGACCACTTTGGCCCTTGATGCATCAATGTCGCCACCATATTGGTTCAATCAAGACTGGCCTGTGAACAAATACTTGTAGACAAGGGAGCTGCTGTTTTTCTGGATAACTGATTTTTAGAGAGTCATGTTATATTCAAGCGATACACGTGGAGTAGGAAAAGAAAGTTTTTATCTAACTCACTTCATGTAGCTCATGAACCATTGAATAATAGAATCACTGATTGAAATCATGTGAGGAATATAGACTTTATAGTGCTTTTTATCCAGAAAAAATGCAGCTCCCCCATTTACTTTACCGGACCTTTATGGTTGCAACATTGACGTCCGATCTAAAGACCAATGTGGCATCTGAGTATATATGTCTATGGGGGAAAAGACAATCACATGGAAACACAATGGAAAGAAGTGGAGCACCGATGCCATTACGAATGAAACCTTAATTAAACTTTATATGATGAATTTTACATGAGAGTTTTGTTGCCTCCATTTACATAAATGAGGGAGAAACGGAGTTGAATTATCATATTTAAAGAGCAACAGCATAATAACCTTCACAATGATGTACATGCTGTAATATACCGGTAACTCAGGGTATAATGTTAAGTAGTAATATTAATGTCCTCCATATGTAAATTACGTGTTGCAATGGTAATGTAGTCCAAAACAGCATCCTCACAAAGTAGTCTCAACACAAACTGTACATTTTAAGAAAATGAATATTCATGTGGGGTGCAGGGCTTTTTAACTGCTCAGAAGGTGCATGTGTTTCTCCCAGTGCACTTAAAAAGCATGTTTAATCTACTGAGGCGCTAATCCACTAAATAATTCAAACACAGTCTTCAAAACTTTACTGAAGCAAAAGGTCTGAACCCAGATCAGCACATAAGTCGCTGAATTTTGAATTATCTGCAGTTTATTTAGAATATGGATTATTGTTTTTTGGCTAAATTCATGGGATGACTAAATACAGTTTTGATTATACTAAGTGTCTGCTACAATGTATCAGATCTCTCTCTATATATAAATAAATATATATACACTTTATTTGTAACTGTATTTGCATTTTTGCAGTGAAAGTTCTTCTCTTGAAATTATTCAGTACAAAGTTTTTTAGATTTAAAAGTTGTCAATATTGATATTTTACTTTTAATTAAACTTTTTATGAACTTAAAGGGGAAAGTCTTACCGCATTGAGCTGCTGCACCAAGATTACCAGTACAAGGAGCCACCTGTGAATGTAACAGGGATAATGAATAAACTTTAGTCTCATTTAGCCTGAACTACTGCTACAACTACTACTACTACTTTACACTAACTACTAACTAGTTTACACTACTTTACACAATCATAAATGACTGTCACATATACTGACTTACAAAAAGTGTTTGTGGTAAAAGCAAAAAAAAAAACTTTCTAGTTAGTTCAAGTTGCTGCCAACATCCTACAAAACTAACGCAATGTGAGGCAGTGGTTTTATTCATTAAAATTAAATCTGAAGAAGAAACAAGGCATATTATTTATCTAAACTGCTGCACATCTTGTCCATTGGAGAACTGAAACTCCTTAGAGAAGGAAAGCGGCAAGAATGTTGTTGAATGTTTTCACACTGCAGGTGATACCATAGTGTGTGTGTGTGTGTGTGTGAGTGTGTGTGTGCGTGCGTGTGTGAGTGTCAGTGTGGTGGAGGTCAGTTTTTATACAGTCTAAAGACTGGAATGCAAGGATGGGGATGTGTTGATTATCAGAATAAACAGGCAAGAAGTGTGTTTGTCATCAGGTAAATACATGTACAAAGTAGGGGATGTGTGTATGCGACATAGCTCATTAATGTTTACAATTGTTTAAGTTCTATTCAGTATATCAAGGCTCAGTAACATGTACAGTATTCTGCAGTTGAAAGTATTTTTAAAGGGTAGACAGATGTATTATTTATTATTTTATTAATGACAATAGCACTCTTTCTTTCTATATACTTATATACTATATACTTATTTTATGATGTTGTGATATATAACAGTTAAGTCACAAAAAAGCAATCCCCTGATCCACCCCGTGGACTGAGAGAACACATATATGAATCAGTGAGTTACAGTGACAGACATTTAAAAAAATTATCTCTACACAGACTACTCTATACTGTGAACTTCTGCATGTTCCAATCCATTATTTTTTGTTCATATTTTTCATATTTTTATTATATATTTTTTTTCTATTTACTATTTATAATTCTTGATGTTTGCAGTACTTGTTTTGTTTTTTTCTCTTACTATGTTCATTGCCATGTACCAACATACCAAGGCAGATTCAGTGTATGTGGAAACCTACTTGGCAGAAAACCTGATTCTGGTATATCATCAGATATGGATGCTGCTACAGATACCACAATGATCATTTGCATGTCATATTGCTCTCATTACTAATAATTAATTATTAATATTGCAGTAAGACTCACCTGAGGGGACGCAGAGTCTCAACAGTAACTGAGAATCCCATCTCTCATCTCATCAGTCTGCTCAACAGGTGAGTGTTGCCTCAGTGCTGCCCTCTGTGGTGGATTAAAGGAAGCATAAAACACCAGAGACACCTGTGAGCGATTTTCCAGCTGATTTTATGTGGCATCAAAGAATATCTAGAGATCACATTTAGTACATGCAATTATGAATCCAAAAATCTAAACATGCCACTGATAAAGAAAATGTGTGTTGTCGTCCCACCCAGCTGATCTCCTTAGAAATGAAAATGTACATCCCATGTCAGTAGCAGTCCATCGTGCACATAAAACAACTTTCAAAACTCACCCAAATTTAGAAGCTCAAATGAATCTTCATGAAGTCTTTGGTGTATCCCAAGCAGGATAATCTTTGATGACAGTCAAACTAATCTCCTGCCTCAGCATCGGTAAAAGCCAAACAGAGTGACTGCCACTGTTTCTAAATATCGGGACTGAGACGAGGAGAAGGAGGATGAGTGGGGTTGACTGCATGAGTTAAGTTCAGACCGCCTCCCTCTTCAGGGTCACATTAAACAGACAGAGAACTTTACTTTACCATCACCCACATTACAGCAGTGGATCTGTGTAATGTGAAGGCTGTTTTTTGAGGAGGACGCTCAAAAAGACATGACGGTATATTGCCATACTCCTGAGCTTTTGATATAACTGGACCAAGAAAAGCCATGGGGAGGCCATTGATTGTGGTTCCTCTGATCGTGGTTGCTGTGATGCTGATGGGCACTGGAGCCAAAAATGTAAGCTATTTAATTTTTCCTTCATGACATAACATTTTACAGAGGAAAGATCTGATTTAATTTAGCCAACCGCACAGGTACTGAAATGCAAACACTGTTTGCTGTATGCACATGGAGCACTTGCTTTTATTTGTAATCCTTTCAAGGTCTAACTGTTGCTTGCTACACTGCAGAAACTGGGTTAGTTGCTGAGCTAGATAGTTTATCTGCTTTTTCTATTTTTTGCATATTTCTTTATGCTGTTTAGTATAACCTTTCCTTTCTGTTGCTGTAACTCTCCCAGGTCTCACACAAAAATCCACTAAATCACTGTTTATAGGAGAAAAGCATCCTTCTGCAACAGCATGTTCCTTATGCGTTTCCTGTTTTGTATAATGTTAGCACCATTCATTCTTCACAGCATCAACTTTGATATACAACTCTGTCTGGTCTGTTTGGAACTGCAGTGTCTGTGCTTATCTGCACACATCTTGTATCCTGAAGAGATGCAGGATTTTTGTTGGCTGTTTGCACATGTACTTCACTGTGTACAGTATTCACTGGGCTATGTTGGTGGGCCTTTTTATGGAAGGTCATGAAAAAGGGACATGAAATATGAGGAACATAAACAAAACAGGCACCCAGCGCTATACAGAAAGGTTAGCAGAGACAATTTTTTTTCCTATAAAAAACTCTACATCACTAGATTGATAAAGAAGCTAATAATGAAATGATGAAGCATCAGTTATTAAGGCTAAAGATCATGAATGATGAGAAATTTAGGGATGCAAGATAAATATTTGTGGCAATAAATTATTGGCCAATAATGGCTATCCAGCTATATCGGTCTATATCAGTGTCGGTGTAAATTAGCTGATAATTACCAGCCATACTACTATCTGAAGTTTTTTGATGAACACTACAGGTTATATAAAATTCTTTTTCTTTAATACAAAAATGCGAAATTACTGGTTATCTTATCGGTATTGGTCAAAAAAAGCAGGTAATTATTGGTTATTTGTATTGGCTGAAAAAAAAATTCTAATTCATATTGTGCATCCCTAGAGAAAAATGAATGTTTATGACTGTTCCCTTCAAGTGTCATTCAGCCAGTTATGCCATTTTTAATGCAAAGTTGATCTTGTTTAAGATATTATGATAACTTGACATTATAAAACTTAAAGAAACTGTTCAGTAGGGCTGCAACTAATTATTACTTTCAATTTTTCACTTGTCTCAATTAACTGATTACTTGTTTGGTCTATAGAATGTCAGAAAATTGTGAAAAATGTCAATTAGTGTTTCCCAAAGCCTAAGATGACTTCCTCAAATGTGTTGTTTTATCCACAACCAAGAAATATTCAGTTTATTGTCATAAAGAAGAAAGGAACAGGAAAATATTCACATACAAGAAACTGGAATCAGTGATATTTTTAAAAAATATTTTATTTAGGATTTTACCAAAATACAAAATTCAGAAACAAAACAAAAACGGAGACCCTAAGCCCCACCCCCACCTAAACAAAAGGGCCAGAATATACAGAATACATGACGTTATTCTTAATGTATTGCACATGCGTACCTAAACAAGGAGTGTAGGTATTACCCAGTGCTAATGCCACAACAACTCCAGCAGTTCTCAGTAGCCAGAGGAAACCAAATTCAATCACCAGGAGTGACCGACAACAAATGAGCAGAAATACACATAAAGTCCATTAGATGTAGCCAGTCTGAGCAAGTGCAGGGTACACAGTAGGGATCAGAGAATTTGGACTTTTTTTAATGATTCACACGATTAATCGTTTATAAAAATAGTTTTTGATTAATGTAACAATGGATTCATAATCAATTAATCATTGCAGCTCTACTGTTTACCTTCATGTTTTATATTGTAACAAGTAAACTAGCTAACCGACATCTGTCCATCAGGTAATGTGTCGTCAAACTGGCCCTATAAAATTTCATGACACCTTTATGACAAAGATAATCATTTCCAGTTCATTTTGTGCCTAATTATGATTACATGTGCACAAAGACATTGAATGCATTACAGTAAAAAGGCCCAATTTTAAGGTATAAGAGAAATGGTGTTGCCCCTTTTTGTCCAGGAGCAGTGCACTCTGGAACAAAGATAAGATGAACTAGAAATGTAATGCATCTGAAATAACTTTGTTAAGTGATAGTGGTTAATTTTATCAGTAGATTATAATCTATTGTTGGCCTGTTGTTGACTACAGACACCCCACTGTGCATTTGACTATTTTTTTATTACTGTAGCTTAATGTTTTTAGTGCATTAGCCTCAGTGAACCTTTCCACTGCTGATAAGCAGTAATGTTTATAGCCTTCAAATTAAAGGCCACTGCATTGGACAGAGACACAGGAGGTTTTAGCCCTTAACACTGGAGACTTATAGATGTTATTTAGGCAAATTGCTTCCATGAATCCTCCTCAGATCCTCCTAAAAAGAGTAAACTCTTCACTGTGCGAACAACAAATTATAGACCTTTTTCACAGCAACCATATTGATATGAGATAATAGGGTAAACACAGGTGTTACTAATGATAATTAAGGTCCCGTGCCCTAATTAGTATCATCGGTATCATCTGTGTTTACCCTACTATTTCCTGTCAAAACGGCTGCTGTGAAAAAGGTCTATTGATCAACATAATGTTTGTGTAAGTCGCACTTGATCATTCATTAATTTAAGTCTTTCAAATCAGTCAGCTACCTTCAGGAACTGCAGCCTAGTGGTTCCTAAGCTGTGGGGAGGATTCTTCAGGGGGCACAGACCCATTAAACTCCATATGACCATGGAGAAGGGGGATGAAAAAAAATTAATTTGAAGGAATCTGATTCAACAAGAGAGAGAATATGCTAGTAAGGCTATAAAGAGTCATCTGACCGCTGCTCTCTGAGTCGATATAAGGTCAGATTGAAATGACAGTGTTTCCCGTTTACACAATACTTATTGAACCATGCTACAATTTCTTTTTTTAGTGTGTATGCAGTGGAAGATCAAGGTGCCACTGTGAAGGAGTGAAAGGCAGCAGGGTGAGTAGAACATCTGTTGTCAGTGTAAACTACACTCAAGATTTTGTTCTCCAACTGTATAGTTATTATTCTTTTGTTACTCAGCAGACATGTTGACCTGTCACAGTAGAAAGAGCATCAGTGTTACTAATAACAACAGCTCTATAGAGTTGATTAAGATGGTTGTTGGTAGCTGAGAAAAAAAATAGTAAAACATTTTATTTTATTTTATTTTATTTTATTTTATTTTATTTTATTTTATTTTATTTTATTTTATTTTATTTTATTTTATTTTATTTTACTTTATTTTATTTTTTATTTTGAGGGACAGTTCACCCACAAATCAAAAATACATATTTTTCCCCTGGGTCTATAGTGCTATTTATCCATTTTTTAGTGAGGGTTGCAGAGTTCGGAGTATCAGCCATAGAGATGTCTACCTTCTCCCCAGTGTAATGGAACTAGATGTCACACAGCTTGTGGTGCTTTAAGAGCTGAGAAAAAAAAAAAAATGAAAAATGAAAAATTCCAAACCAGTGTTTTTTTCCTCCCAAAGGTCATGAGCAGGCTACACAAGATAACCTTGTTCTGAGCAGTTTCATAGAGGAACTACTTGCTGTCTGTAAGAGAATCTACCGGAATTACTTTCTTTCTACTATGAATAAAGTATTTCTTCTTCTACTACTTCTACCTCTTTCAACTAGAAAGAAAGTAGTTCCTACATAAAATTCATGAAACTGTTCTCAACAAGGTGTGTGGATTCTCTTGAGTAACGAGTCATGTTTTTTTTGGAAAGAGACACTGGTTTTGAGTTTTTCAAATGTAATTTTTAATGCTTTGAGCCTTACAAGCCGAGTGCCTTTTAGACCCATAACACTGGAGAGAGGGCGTTCATCTCTATGGCTGATTTCTCCAAAACTCTGTAAGTCACACCAAGAAAATCTAGATCGATAAATAACACTGCAGACCAGGGAAAAAAATATGTATTTTTGATTTTGGGGTGAACTGTTCCTTCAAGAAGGGACAGTGCACAATAATTAATGATCACTGATCACTTAAGCCCAGTCACTTAAATGTGCCATACAGGCTAATCTGCAGTCCTTGACAGGTTTACGGTATATAGAAAATGTTTTAAAAAAGAAAAAGCCGCACTGCAGCACATAAACAAACAGACGAAAAAGAGCATAAGCACAGACATTGAGCGTTTGACACAAGCATCTGAGTTAACAGGTGTCAGAAGGCGATTTTGTAGTAGACCTATGTTTATGTGGAATGACAAAATTTACATATTGTTTCACTTTTAATGGAACTAAATGGAATTCAGCCACCATCAATTTTATCCTTTACACCCGTGCTTTTCCTCCTGTGACTTGTCAAAATGTCCTCGTCCCGTGTTATCACTGCCACACATACACCATCATTCATTTAAACATCTCCACAGCAGCTCTCCATTTCAAAACAAGCCTGGCAACAGCGGCACAGTGCTACTGTGCATGTGTGTGTATTTCAGGCCTCTGTGTGTGTGTGTGTGTGTGTAAAATAACAACAGAGTGAAAACATGTAATTTCCCCAAGAGAGATTAATATAGTATGCCTCCTCCTCCTAGTGTCAAAGCTCACAGCTGCTTTAAAAACACCACGCTGTACAGCAGCTTTCACAATCAAAACAGAGTGTTTCAGGTGCAGTTATCCAGCAGTACACTAGTCAGATCAGGTTCAGAGTCTAAATAATTCTTAGCTGAAAAAGCATAAATCACTTCATATTATGTTTGTCTCAACATCCTTCAGCTTGTTAAGAGAGGCCAGCTGTTTCATTTTAAGTCAGTTTGCAGTGAGCTCCAATTAGAGAGAGCAGAACGCATGAAACCTTTTTTATTCTTATACAGCTCAGACTCAGCAATGGTCTGCAAAAAATCGACATTTCAGGCTTGCATGAACCAGTCCATAGTTTGCTAAATGCAATCATGAAGGACATCACGTATACATGAACACGTCTGTCTTGCTCAAACTGGTCAGTATAAGTGGATGATTATCATAATCATTTCTTTCTTATCCATTATAAGTCAGATTATCATCTAACTGACATTTGTTAACAGCACCAGGCGTAACTACAGATTGTCCGCAGCTAATCTCGAATACTACTGGATTGACCTCCATGGTTCAGAATTCCTGAAAAGCCTTGAAAACCGTTTTTTATTACTTTTATGCTTTCGTGTTTTTATGTTTTGTGTTTTCAGGTCATTCTTTTCCATTCTTGTCAACAGGATATCTCAAAAACACCTTCAGGGGATTACTCCTAACTTGACATTAAGTTAGGACATACAACTTGGCCTCAAAGAGGAACTTATTCAAATTCGGTGGTCAGAGGTCAAAGGTCAAAGTCACAGTGACATTACTGAGCACATTTTTTTGGCCATGAATTCACATGCTAATTAGGACAAAATTATACACAAATATCTAATAGGATGAAATGATAAGGTGATGACATTTTATATCCAAAAGGTCAAAAGTCAACTTCAGGGTGAAATAATACATTTCAGCTCTCTATCAGTCCTCTGTACTCTTGTGTAAAAATAGTCTCTAAGTGAAGACGGCATGTTTCTAACTGGAAATTATTCAATCAATTCAATTCACACATTTTGCCAGAAATACACTTAATACCGTTTATTAAGTCCCTTCAAAGTTACAGGTCAATATGATGGTAAATTTCATGTTAAATTCCTTCGAAGTCTTCACCTCATTATGAGTCTGGACAGACATGGATGTAAAAAATAACCTGACTGGTTGGTGGAGACATACAACTGTATTTTTTGACTGCTCTGATTTATACGACCACTGACAGCTTACTTCTCACTCCTCCTAACCAGTCACTAGGGGCTGCAAGCGATCAAATACAAACAAATATAATCTTGTTTCAGCTTAGGGCACCATATGTTAGTGTTGGCTGAACTTTGCAAATCTGCACTGGTTGCATCTGGCAGTTGTGGTGGCATTGAAGTAGGTACTTGAACATCTGTTGCCCGGTGGGCAACAACAAAGTACAAAGTAACAAAGTATTGAAATGGACAGCTTTGCTATTTACTGAATTTTAGAGTGTTAAAAAATATAATACTGTTGTTTCAAATGCTTTCAGATTACTGTGCAAAGTAAATTACTGTACTGTGTATAATTCAAATACACTTTAATACAGTTCAGTACCGTTTAAAGAAGGTAGGTTATTGTAGTTTCACTGCTGCATCTTGCTGGCTCGGTTTGTAATAAGTTTTGAGGAGACTGCTTTTTCATTCATAAAAATGACTCTTTTCCCATCATGATTTCAATGTGCAGTAAACAACATAATGGTGATTTTACATCCCTTAGTATATCTTAAGAAGAACTGGTTATGAAACAGGCTCAATTTAAAATTGATGCCTCAAAATTAAATACATGAGTAACCCAGACTATCTGAAAGAAGACGTCCAGCAAACGTCCAGGAAACTCTGCAAATCCTTCAAAAACATCATCTTTACTTACATTTACAAATGAAATTTTGTGAAGTTTAAATTACATCTCCATTGTTGTTTATTGTCATTTGCTGTCTGTCTGTCTCCCCTGCCTCTTTTTCTCTTTTTCTCTTTTTCTCCTTTTTTATCTCTCTTACACTCACACACACACACAGGGAGACAAAGGTTTTGCAGGAGTTCAAGGTCCCTCAGGGCCGGAGGGTCGTCCAGGAGCCAATGGTCATGCTGGACCAATGGGACCGAAGGTACATCTCCAAATACAATACTGTTGTCAGAGGGCAACACTGAAACTCAAACTGTGTATAGACTGTGATGAATTACACTTTCTCCTTGTGTACCAAGACAACACCTTCAGTTGTGCTTATACTGCATCTTACTAGATCGCTAAGATTAATTATGAGTTGTTGTCTTTGACAGGGCAACACTGGGCTTG
The DNA here is from genome assembly GCA_027495735.1 of Lutjanus campechanus. Lineage (NCBI taxonomy): Eukaryota > Metazoa > Chordata > Actinopteri > Lutjaniformes > Lutjanidae > Lutjanus > Lutjanus campechanus. The sequence goes on from JAJHUR010092965.1 coordinate 20,818, forward strand.
TTGGACCTCAGGGGCCAAAAGGAGATCCGGTACCATAACTGTGCTGTCCTAACTTGTTTTGGTTTGGGTGTTTGTTGGGTGTTTATTTGATGTCTCAGTGTTATGTGTTATGAGTTATGCTCGAAAAGACTTGTGTATAATATGTGTAGAGACCAAGTGCAAACATTCTATGTGCTCAGTAACTCTTGTGTGCCTTTAAAAAAGCGTACCGGTTTTGTTACTGTCATTACAGGGACTTGAAGGCAAAGAAGGATTTGCTGGGTCTCATGGTTTACCGGTGAGATGTCGTTCTCTCTTGTACATCAATGTTACTCTGTTCATCATAAGCATCTTAACAGATACCTGTTACTTTTGTTTTAACTTCTGCTGATGTTCTCTTACAGGGTGTCCCGGGTTTGCAAGGGCCTCCAGGACCCCCAGGGGCCCCAGGCTGCAATGGGACAGATGTAAGTAAACATTATATATCAAATTAATCAATCAGTCAATCAAATTTTATTTGTGTAGCACTTTTCATACAAATTGTTTAGGGAAATATTTCATTAAATGGATAGTTTGGATTATTTGAAGGGGGGTTGTATGAGGTATTTATCCATTGTCAGTGCCGATTGGCATGCTGCCACTGGAGAAGCAGGAAAGAGTACCAGCATGCAAGCTAAGTGATGAAATACTGTGGACAGGGTCACCAGTAAAAGGTATTTTAGTCACTTAAAAAAAGATCCACTTAATAAATATAAATCCGTTTTAAATGTATGCTATATTTAGAATATTTTCACCTCTTTATCTTGCTGTCAGAAAGCCTTTTAAGAGAAGAAAGTACCATTAATTAAGCCAGATATTGCTCAGTCTTACTGAACCAGACTCCATTGGCAAAATCTGCAATTTTACCTCGCAGAACATGAGAGTTGCTGGTCTGCCGCTGCCTTAATTTGTGGTTAGTTTTTGTTATTGTGTGAATTCTGTGCATTCAAACTAATCTTTTAAAACACTGACATCATACAATAACACAAACAAACTAACAGATTGAGGAAACAGTAGACAAACAACTCCCATGTTCTGCAAGGTAAAATTACTGATTTTGCCAATGGAATCTGGTTGGTTTGCAGAGAGCAAAATTCGGCCTATATAACAGTGGTTTCTTGTCAGAAAAGGCTGTCTGATGGCAAAGTAAAGTGGTGAAAATATTATAAATATAGCATACACTTACATACAAACTGATTTATTTAGGTGGGTGTTTTTTATAGTTGACTGTACTTTGCTTGACTTCTTACAGCAGTGCTCCTGCTGCTTCTCCAAACTGTGGGAGTACTGACTGCCATGTACTGTAGGTAATACGCTGACAACGAATAAGTACCTCATATAACCATAATCTGAACAAACTCTGTAACTGTGGTACAGTGGCATGTCACTTTTTTCTGTTCTCAAAAGAAACTTGAACCAGTCTCTGCATATTTTCAACTCATTACATACTTTTAGGGAGAAGATGGATATCCTGGTTTTGCTGGGGCCGATGGCATTGATGGACCACCAGTAAGACACAATATCAAAAAATATATTGATGTTTGGTTATCAAATACAATAAATACAACTGTTTGTTGCATTTCTTGTCAACTCACATCCTTTGTTGTTAAGTGATGTTCTTTGAATTAACCAGTAAGAAATATGTCTGTGCTTCAGCTTTGTCTTTTCTTTACAGGGTCCACCTGGTCTGCCTGGACCTAAGGTAATAAAAAAATATGCTGTTCCACCCAGGGCCACTTGTTAAGTCTGTTTTTTATTTAGGAAGGGTGAGACTGCAGAATTGCTCAGCACTTACTGTCTTCTAAGAAGTTTATTAGCAGGATCCTGATGCACCAAGTAAAGAAATAACATGACGCTGCACAAGCAGGCGCCCTCTCTGCCTCCCCGAGCTCCCAGAGCTCATTTTGTACCTAGTCCATGTGAGACCAATAACCTGTGTAAAGATTTTCTGTTTTTCCTTCTATCAAGTTTGTCCTTCCATGCACAAGAATGCTAGCACTGACTGTTACCAGATTATACTGTACTGTGCTGTACTGTACTGTAGACTGTACCAGATTGTACATTGTAGACCTACAGTCCTACATCAGAAAGTAATGTCTCATGTGTATTATTATGGCTGTAATCATGATGATTTTCTTTCTCAGTCTTATGCCTGTAATAATGCCTGAATCTTTGTGCTTTGTGTGAATCTGTAAACTGTCAACACAGCCATCTTTGTGTTACTGTGGACTGGCAATTTGCATTTACCTGTTCAGCCATTCTGCTCATTGACATTTCATGTGATGGTAGTAAAAACTTGTCTTAGCTAAGGGTTTCAAAAGACTGCTCCAGTTTTTCAGCTTTCACAATCACCCACATTGGGCGATCAGACAGACTGGCAGCAGTGATAATTACAGAGTCGTATGATCAAATGCAACTTGCCATCTATTAGACTTCCTCCAATAGTGGTGACACAGGTGTGTAATAACCACTGACTGTAAATAAAGATGCATCCTGCATCTCCACGTCTCCCACTGTGTAAAAATGAAGCCAAAATGTGGTGAATATGAGTGTGGTCATCTTGCACTGGTGACATCATTTGAAGCCAGAATAATGATCAGGGTTGGATTACAAAATTTTAAGAATTCTGATCTAGATTAAAAGTTTTGAAATACTGGCCCCTGCTGATCAGCAGGCAGCAGGGAAGAAAACACACAGTGCTGTTCATTATTTTTCATGAACTGGTGTTTCTATGCTGTTTTTCTGAAGTACTGCAAGAAAACTAAGAAAGGATTTGTCATTATATAACCAACGAACATTCTTTGCTCCAGATTTTGGTGACTGTTCTATTGAACCTTATTGTACAATGTCAGTCATGGTGTTTGGAGACCAGCAGCGAAAAAAGCAAAAAAATCATAGGTATGTCAGGTTTTATTGTGGTTCTCCATTAATCTCCTATAAGCTTTTATAGAACTGGTACCAAAGTCTGGCAACAAGCAGAGCATAAAGTGTTCTTTAGTGATATAATGTTCCTTTCTTTTTTTCATTTTCCTGCCGCCTGCTGCACAGCAGGTGACAGTGATTGGAGCTGATTACTGCCTCTACAAGAAATGCCTGTTGTTCTCTTTGTCATTTGCCTGAGGAAGGTCTTGTAGATCGAAATGCTTCCTTTTAAAACAATGTTCTAAAATTACAAATTGCAAATACAGATGAACAGATGTGCAAGTAATATTTTATCCACGGGATGAGTAATTATCAGCAGTTTTGAAGTGTCTGTACAAAGTGACTAGTGCCAAAATATTATCTATCAGCACCTTCAGTATAAAATAATCTGTCTCAGATGTTAATCTTCAAAAAATAATGGTGGAACCCTGTTGCTAAGGCACGCCCAAAACGCCCCACGCCCCAAACTTTTGACTTGTAAATGTTTTGTAAGGCAGCAGGTAACTTAACCTTTTTCCTCATTAACTTACACTTTAGTTGTTGTTGGTGATGTCAGCATTGCCACACAAGAATGGAAATGTACAGAAAATCAAAAGAATTTTTGGATCTCGAGTCGTCCAAATCATAAAGAAGTAAAATACTATCTTGTTGTGCAGTTGCAAAATACATAAATGTTTTATGCATTTGTAGATAGACCGTGATCTGTATATTGGAATGCACATGCAATGACAGCATACTGACTGAATGTGGAAATTAAATTTTTTTCCTAAGACAGTTTAGGCTGTTCATCATCTGTTTTGTAAATGGATGGTTCATTAATCAAACTCTTGAGATTAAATTAGGCTGCATGTGGCCCATGAACTAAAATGAGTTTGACACTCCTGTTTTATGTGGTCGTTTCATGGAGGCAGGCAACCCACAAGAATTTGAATGTGGTCATTCTAATTCTGAGCACATGCATGCACGTCAAGTGCACAAATACATAAAGATGAGTGATGAGGGCTACAAAGCCCAACTGTGAGCTAGTTGCAAGTATGCAACTATGAAGAATTATTACATCTTCCAAGCAGTATTACTACATGCCTGTAATTATTGGGCATTTTAGCACCAAAATGAGCAGTTTTAACAACTTCGGTATTAAATAAAATGTATTTTCTATTTCACAGGGTGAATCCTTGGTATCTGTGAATCCAAAAACAGGAGTACTTGGACCACCTGGGAGGGATGGAGAGCAGGTAATTATTTAGATTGCATTCCTGATAACACAGTTTTGTTTGTACAGTATTTCCCAGACATGTTCCATAAAATAGAGATATAAAAACCAGTACTAGATCAAAATTTCTTCTATATGTATTCACAAAGAGAGGGTATGTGCCTTATATTTCAGGGAGATTCAGGTGTCCGTGGGGAGCGAGGGCCACAAGGGGACCGTGGACCTCATGGCGCTTCTGTGAGTGAAGATTTTTGGTTACCTTACATAGAGTTAGAAAAGTTATGAGATGCCTGATATAACTGTCCGCATTCTTTATGAACAGGGGTTTCCTGGTCGTAAAGGGGCTCCAGGAGAGAAGGTAATGCTAATAAATATTTCTAATATCGTTATTGCAGGTTAATGTTGGATACAGTCAACTTTGGTACATAAAAGCAATCTTATTTTTCATTTTTTCTTTCAAAAACAACGTTATAATGGCATGAAAGAACATAGCATTTTTTTTTGCATATTTTGTCAGTGGATGTAGTTGATAAAATGCAACAGCACAAAACAAGGAAAGAAAACAAAATATAAAAAAGAAGAGAAAACACATGTACTGTACATCTACCACTGTTATATGATAAATAATGTCTATCATTCATCCCATGCTAATTAATATTTCTTTGAATATGTGTGTAAGTGTTTGACAGCTTGTACACATGAGAACAAGCATGAATATTGACTGGATGTCTAAGCAGCACAGAGGAAAACCACAGCTGCAGGGGTTTTTTTTGTTTTTTGTTTTGGCCCGGTTGGCAGTGTTCACACTGCCTGGGAAAATTTCCTAGTTGTTGCCAGTGGTTGGCCACAACAGTGTTTGGTCTCTGGAAGGGCAGTATTTTGGACAGCGTGAACATCTGTAGGTGATATGGCCTCCTGATTTCCTGATTTCCCACGAAACTCCTCTCAGACAGGTGGTGAAATTTCCCCACTGTGGGACTAATAAAGGAATATCTTATCTTATAGGATGTTGTGTATTAGGGGAGGAACATGGCAGTCGATAGCCATTGGTGAGAGTTGGCAGCAACAGGAAAGTAAATGTGGGACCACAATCAAATAAAGGAGTTTTTGAGAAAGACTGGGAGATCAGGAGACCAGTTTTTGTTTGTGTAAACCACCTTAGGTTTCAAATTTAGGCTTGTCCCTGAAGCAAAATATTTAGGAGCACTGAATATATTTGTATTATATAAGTTACTAAGGACCTCAGGAACGTGTAAAGAAATACTAAAGTAGTAAAGAGCAAACAATTAGAGATTAAAGTGTTTGGCCTCACAACATCCTAAGGAAATCGTTATGGTTATTTTACATAACTAATTTTTTTTACTAAGGCATCCTTAGATGAACATTTAAGGGAAATAGTACCTAAGTGGTTTTATGCAACCGGGCACTGGTTATTTATACAACCAAGTAATAAATGTTTTCCCATCCTACAGGGTCAAGAAGGTGCAGGCGGTACCCCAGGTCCTCGTGGGCCAAAGGTAATTTCTTTTTTAAATACACTGTCAATAAGTTTGCATTTAATTAAAAAAGCTCAGGATGTTCAGTTGATAACACAACATTGCGCCATTATTTTTTTCTGACTCTTTTAGTGAAATGATCATGACATTATCTGTGTGCATTATATCTTATTTATGTTTGAAGATGATCTCAATCTGTTTAATGTAGGGGAGACCTGGACTACGAGGCCCACCGGGGCAGCCGGGTCGAATTAAGGAGTTTTTAAGTGGGAGTCGCACATTAAAGGTACACTAATAGACTGGGGGTCACTGTAGCAAATGACCCTTTGCTAAGCCCCTCCTCTTAGAAGTTAGAAGAAGTTAGAAGTTGCTTTTGTTTACTTCTTTATGGAATCAGTCAGTGTTTCAAGAAATATCTCCAGATTCACAGTTAAATCTGACACTGTTATCACTTCTAACTGCATATATGAAGTGCGGGGATGGAGAGCTAGACAGGCATAGCAACAGTAACTAAGGAGGGTGGGGCTTAGCAAAGGGTCACTTACAGTATATATTGCAAAGAGTAGTGTTTGCTTTATGAATAGGGACTGAAGCCATCAAAGTTATAGTTTCAGGTGATATGCATGATGTCCGTCATTGTTAATATATCATCCATCTGTTCATCTATGTAATTAATAAATCATCACATTTATTTTTGTTGGTCAGTTTGACATGTTTTTTTGGGGTTGCAACTGCCCTGAATGAGAGTGCCTGTGAAGTCTATCTGAGATATAGCCAGTCAGTGCACAGGAGGCAACACTTCTCACACCGTGTTTGTATTTTCACACATCAAAATTAAACATAAGCCCAATGGTGTCTCACTTCACAAGCTGGAACAGTTTCAGTGGCTGATTGAACAGCAGGCTTTCACACAACCTCCGCTCAGCCAGGGTTCAAAATACTGGCAGACAAAAATGTTAATTTCTCTTACTAAGTGGAGGAAGTAAAAGGAAGAAAAGAAAAAAAGATCAGTTAATACTGAGGCTGTTGACAAGGTGACCTGAAAGTGGTGTTAGAGAAAAAGCTCATGTGTGTGAAGTGTGAAAAATGGAAAGACTCTCCGCAACATCAAGAGCTCAGTAAAAATTCACTGTGATCTTTTCATTATTGTTTGATAAGGCTTGTGTAGAACTGGAAATTGGGGCCTGATGTTGGCACGACATGAAAAGGTCACAGAGATTCATCCTCTTAGGACTATGAATGTCCAAAGCAGATTTTATATCAAATTGTCTAGTAATTATTAAAAGAAATCTTGGTCTAAACAAAATGACAGACTGATTGCTGTCATTGCAACTAATGAACCATAACCTGAAGTTTATTTCTTATTCAGGGTGTAAAAGGAGATGATGGAGACATAGGGTTGAAGGGCTGCAAGGGTGAACAAGTGAGTTACTTTTTAAAATTCACACCGTATGATACTGTCTGTCTGGCATTGCTCATTTTATTAATCCCCTTTCTGATATTTTTAAACCCCCAAAGACCCTCCCTACCATTTGTTCTTCCTTGTTTGTTGTGTATTTATCTTATCCCCTTCCTTATTTCATTCTGTTCCCAGGGAGAACCTGGTTATGGCCTTTACGTCAGAGGACCAAAGGGAGACAAAGGACCTCAGGGCCCAGAAGTAGGATACTGCCTGATTCTGTGCCATCTATTTAATTCATCCCTCACCCTCGGGGCACCCATTCTGATTGTGCACAGTGTCCCAAAACAAACATTGGCTGTGTTATTTTGACTCCTGCACCACATCTGTCTCCCTCCAAACAAGAGATATTTCACCATTTCACTTAGCATTGAATGGACCATCAGTCACTTTGGGAATAGCTCATTGAAAAGGATGATCAGCAGAGGGCAGCAATGCAGCATTAAACTCAATGTGATTTGCCATTAAACAGGAAAAGAACAGGAAAAAGAAAAGAAAAGAAAGGAGGCCCTTTTTCATTTGTCCCTCTGTAAATGCAGCTTATTAATTGGCAGCTCCTTGCCTTTGAATTTGTTGTATTTTTTAACAGAGTGAATATATTTTATTATGATGTTTTGATGCAGTAATTCCCCTTTTTCAAATTATGCAATTTTCCCCAATTGGGGACAATAATAGTAACCTTAAACTTAATTTTATCACTTTATATATGCCATATATTACCACTAACCCCACGTAGCTCCCCTTTTGAAGGCCCACCCTAAAAAAGAGCTACAATAACAGCCACTCTGATGTGGTCCGATTCCACATTGAGGTGGATACAGCTTTGCAATGCCTTCCAATGTTTTAACAACAGTGAGGGTACACCAGTCTGACTTCACTGGATCTGCATGTATCTAATGTTTTCTAGAAATTGCAACTGCAGACTCTTCGTTATGCTAAAGTCTTGTGATATACCCCTTAACTGAGGCAGTGCTTTTGAGGCTCCTCTGCTAATCACATATGTAGCGACGCCTGCGAGCTAGTTCAGACAGTCAACTCGAGCTGCACCGCAATCACGCATAACACGCCTCACTCTCTATAGTACATACCAAACGCACCCTTCCAATCTGGCGGTCTATTTAAACTGCTAAAACCTCCTGTCTCTCCCTCTTCCCGTCAAGGCTTTTGCTGCTTTGCATCAGCGTCACTGCCCGCTCATTCAGCCCCACCACCACCACCACCCCAGCATCCACCTGCAGGCTCCAACAGGGGGTCCAAGATATTTGTTCATCACTCCTCAATATCTCTATGTAAACATAATCTGCGAGGAGTGATGAGGTCGGAGCCTAGACACCAAACTCTTAACTATGTTCTGCTGCAATAAACATTCTAAAACGTGAGTTGTCTGACTGAACTGTACATATGTAATGAAAGAAGGGCCTCCTTCAATACCAACTGTTGATTGCTTTTATAATTACTGGCATGTAATGCAAATCAATAAAACACTTTTTATCAAATAAATACAATTTTAGCAAATAAATTAAAGGATGCCTGAAGATCTTGATAAACTGTTTCCTTTATTGTCATCCTTAATTTCCTTGCAGGGAAAGCCAGGGAAGGATGGTGATCATGGACAATCTGCCTTTACGGTACTCTGCTACTATGCTATGAGTGTGTACGCACTTTGCAGTGAGTTGTTATGTTATTATGTGTGTGGCCTTTGAATACAACATAGTTTTCTTTAGGGAAGGCCTGGCCGCAGAGGTGATCCAGGATATCCAGGGACACAAGGAAGGACGGTTGGTGATTTAGTTAGTTGCACAAACAATACCCATCAGTTATTTGATGTTCTTTGTATCATCATTCTTTGATTGTGTACTTTAATATTTAGGGTGAAAAGGGAGATAGAGGTCCGCCTGGTCCACCTGGGGAGGTGAGTTTATTCTTACCATTTTCTACTTCATACACCTGATTTTTCTGGTATTTTGATGTCAGTATTTATTCAATGTATCCAGCTATTCCACCATGATTTCACTACACACCCCCTGTGGTTTTGTTTACAGATATTTGGGCATGTGACAAAAGGATACCAGGGAGATCCTGGTCCTCCAGGCCAAACTGGGCCTCCCGGGCATCCAGGTAGATAGAAATGGTGTTGTGTGAGCAGACTGCAGTTTGAGAAATAGTGAAATAAAAGACAAATTGATCAGTAAAGCCAACTAATTCTATTATTGTACAACACCAATTCCAAAAAAAGTTGTGACATTGTGTAAAAATTGGGGGGGAAAGTAAGTAAGAACAGAATCCAATGATTTGCAAATACTTTCTGACTTTATTAAATTGAATATATATTACAGAGACAAGGTATTTTATTAACTTTGTAAATATACACTCAAGAATTTGATGCAAAGCTGGGATAGAGGCATGTTTACCATTGTTTTACATCACATTTTCTTTTGACACCACTAAATGTTGACGTTTTGTAAGTGAAACACGTACCCATTCCTTCTTGATATATGACTTGACAGGTGCTCAACAGTTAGGGCTCACTGTTGTATTTTGTACATCATAATGCACAACACATTTTCAATGGGAGGCAGGTCTGGACTGCAGGAACGCCAGTCTAGTACCTGAACTCTTGTACTATAAAGCCACACTGTTGTTGACTCTGAATGAGTCTTTGAAAAAGATGTTGTCTGGTTGGCCCAGCATTCTGCTCCAGAACCTGTGTGTACCTTTCAGCATTAATGGGGCTTTCACAGGTGTGACAGTTGTGTAACACACCATTATACAGTATCATAGGATAGGAGCAACAGATACTTGCTTTTCAAGTTAGCGCTGGTAACAATCTGAATGGATGTGGACTCGTCACTTGTCCACTCTCCATCAGTCCATCTCAGATGGACTTAACTTATGTAGATGCAGCAACAAGCTGTGTTTACTCACAATAATTTCCAAGGTTTTCCTGACCCTGTGTAGTATCCTTTATACAATGAGGGTTTTCATTGTAGTGCTGCCAGAGGGGTCAAAGGTCCAGGCCATTTG
>JAJHUR010092965.1:30969-52581 GCA_027495735.1 Lutjanus campechanus
CCCCTGTGGTTTTGTTTACAGATATTTGGGCATGTGACAAAAGGATACCAGGGAGATCCTGGTCCTCCAGGCCAAACTGGGCCTCCTGGGCATCCAGGTAGATAGAAATGGTGTTGTGTGAGCAGACTGCAGTTTGAGAAATAGTGAAATAAAAGACAAATTGATCAGTAAAGCCAACTAATTCTATTATTGTACAACACCAATTCCAAAAAAGTTGTGACATTGTGTAAAAATTGGGAAAAAAGTAAGTAAGAACAGAATCCAATGATTTGCAAATACTTTTTGACTTTATTAAATTGAATATAGTACAGAGACAAGGTATTTTATTAACTTCGTTGCTTTTTGTAAATATACACTCAAGAATTTGATGCAAAGCTGGGATAGAGGCATGTTTACCATTGTTTTACATCACATTTTCTTTTGACACCACTAAATGTTGACGTTTTGTAAGTGAAACACGTAGCCATTCATCCTTGATATATGGCTTGACAGGTGTTTAACAGTTAGGGCTCACTGTTGTATTTTGTACATCATAATGCACAACACATTTTCAATGGGAGGCAGGTCTGGACTGCAGGAACGCCAGTCTAGTACCTGAACTCTTCTACTATAAAGCCACACTGTTGTTGACTCTGAATGAGTCTTTGAAAAAGATGTTGTCTGGTTGGCCCAGCATTCTGCTCCAGAACCTGTGTGTACCTTTCAGCATTAATGGGGCTTTCACAGGTGTGACAGTTGTGTAACACACCATTATATCATAGGATAGGAGCAACAGATACTTGCTTTTCAAGTTAGCGCTGGTAACAATCTGAATGGATGTGGACTCGTCACTTGTCCACTCTCCATCAGTCCATCTCAGATGGACTTAACTTATGTAGATGCAGTAACAAGCTGTGTTTACTCACAATAATTTCCAAGGTTTTCCTGACCCTGTGTAGTATCCTTTATACAATGAGGGTTTTCATTGTAGTGCTGCCAGAGGGGTCAAAGGTCCAGGCCATTTGATGTTGGTTTACAAGCCTGGCCCTGAGGTTTCTTTGGATTTTCTGAATCTTAACAAACGATATTATGGATTGTAAGAAAGTGAAATCTCTAAATTCTTTGGAATATGTGTTGAGAAATGTTGTTCTTAAAGTGTTGGACTATTTGCCCGCACAGTTTTTCACAAAGTGAAACCTCTCCCCATTGATGCTTGTGAACGACTGAGCCTTTTGAGGATTCCCCCTTTGTGCCCAGTCATGTTATCATTTAACGTGTTTACCTGTGGAGTGTGCCAAACAGTTGTTTTTGAGCATTCATTTTTGCAGTCTTTGCCACCATCCTAACTTCTTTAAAATGTGTTGCAGGCATCAAATTCAGAATGGTTGTGTATTTACAAACTAAATTTTAATACATTTTAGCATTACATTTAAATTTTGACATTAAATAACATTAAGTAATTGTTTTAAAATTGATTTGCAAATTATTGCATTCAGTTTTCGTTTACATTTTACAGCATCCTAGCGTTTTTTTGAATTGGGGTTGTAGTAATGTTGGTTATAACTCTATTCTTGCAGCAGACTTGCACACAGAAATAAAACAAGTTGTAATTCTTTTGTCAGGTGTTACGGGGTTTCCTGGACCTGCTGGACCTCCAGGTGTGCAGTGAAGAGGCTATTCTCATCCTCCCTCTCGCTCTCTCTCGCTCTCTCTCGCTCTCTCTCGCTCTCTCTCACTCTCTCTCTGTTTTATAGTACAACTTTTGGGTTCCCTGGACATTTTTCTTACAGTGTCTCATTTTACATTATACAGGCCAATCATCTGGGATTTATGTGCCAGGCCCACCTGGTCCCACAGGCTTTCCAGGCCCCAAAGGGGACCCTGGAGATCCAGGGGATGTGTATCCGGGACTCCCGGGTCCAGATGGGGATGTTGGTGATCCAGGGCTCCCTGGGGATCCAGGCCCACCTGGACCTCCTGAAGACAGAAGTATGTGTAAATGTATTCTTTCTAAACAGTAGTTACATCTGAACATGACATCCTCTACTACTTCAAATATTAGTACTACTTGTATTGCTTCTATTTTCAGTAATTAGATACTTAAATATCTGGATTAACTCATTAAACTTTTTGCATAGGTGATGTTTTCAATCATGTAAACTTTGCTTTTTGAAATCTTTTATTCTTTAGGATTCTGCCATGCAGCAAATGTTGTGATCCTGTGAATATTGTTGGACTTCTTTGCAAAAAAGCTCACTTGCTTTCTTCTGTTTTCTATGTAAAGATAAAATGTCCTTTACAAAAATGTACACAAACATTTGCTTTATGCAAACAAAAAAGGTACCAGGATTTGGGGTTTAAACAGATAATGCAGACAGTTCACCCCAAACAGCAAAGTGTTTTTCCAGAAATTCATGAAAAGATAGAGATTTGCCTCTGCAAGGTGACACAGTTGGTGGGTGTAATTTGGTAGAAAGAAATAAGTCCCATTGTGTCCAACTGTGTATTATCTTGAGTAAATAGGTCATGATTTCTGGAAAGAGACATAGCTGTTTATTATTTTTTTTTTTATTTTGGGGTGAGCTGCCCCCTTTAACAAATGAGCCACCATTTACTGTATCAGAGACTATCTGGTGAAAAATGGAAACTAAACAAAATGGTGAAAGATACACAAGCATAAATGTCTGAGGTTGCATTCAGATTCAAACAGTCACACTTAGAGTTTATGGTACGCTCATTATTGATCAGTCATCATTTTGATTTCTCAGGGACCAAAAAAACGCACCAACAATGAAAAGAAAAACAACCACACAGTGGTTTAATACCTGAACTCCCAATCCAGTCAGTCAGAACTGAAGAAGCCTCTTGGATGAGAGGCGAAACGTCTTCAAGAACTCTATGAAGTCCAGTTGCCTACAACAAACTTTGCTACGAATACCATGACCTGGATGACTGAGAACCTTCACAGACATAGAAAAGAAAAACAGTTTTGTTATACATGGCGCAATACTGGTAAATCATAACTAGTAGACTGATGGACTTTGTTGTTGGTATTGCTTGTAGCTAACAGGATTACCAAGGGTTTCCCAGGAATGAAGGGAGTGAGTGGTTTACCTGGACCTCCGGGATATGGTGGGACGTTTGGAATGAAAGGTGGGAAATTAAGTGTTATTCAATCAGTAATTGTTCCCATTTTTTTTGTTTCACAGTGGTTTGACATCTCTTAGGACCTGGCAACTCACATTCACACATAAGCTCAGCTGGTAGACTATTACGTAAACGGCAGTTTATGCAGCCCTTTGATATCATATCAATGTCCTTTTTAGTTAGTCCAACCGTCTGAGTGAGACAAAAAAGTCAGAATGAGGAAAATATAAATATGGGCCTCACAAAAAAAATTTCCCCCATGCCTATGCTCTGCACAGGACAAAAGGGAGAGCCCTGTTATGAGTGTCTTGGATCAGGACCCCCAGGAGCACCGGGTCCCCGTGGTCCACCTGGCATCCCTGGTAAAACCACTCACTATACACACAAATTCTACCAACCCCATCTTACTTCTGCATTCAGTACAGTTTTACTGGTCATTCTGTTTCTGTCACTCAGGCTTCAGTCAAGGACCAGGTGCTAAAGGTGATCCAGGCTTCCCAGGAGCCAGGGGCTTGCCTGGAAGTCCAGTAAGACAGCATAATGATAATAAAGATGATAATAATAACAGACAATGATGATCAGAACAATAAAATGCATAAAAGCACATAAAAATAAATAATGAAGCACATAAAGAATGATATAGACAGTGATGCAAAAAGCTCGGGGGTGGGTTAAGGGGGCACTGCACCAGAGGGCTCTGTTGCTCATGGTTTTCAGGTCGGAGTGGGGTTGATGGAGAAAGGGTAGGCTACTACATAGTTGAGGGCGGGAGTGTGTGTATGTCTGAATGAGGCCACAGAGGTAATGGGGTGCAAGTCCACGAACAGCTTTGTAGGTTGACGTGACTATTTTGGGCTCAATATGAGAGTGAACAGGGAGCCAGTGTAATCTTAATTTAATTGGAGTTATATGTTGATGTGGAGAGGTGTGTGGGAGAATATAGGCTGCACACTGAATAATGATGGGTGACCATAACAGAGCATTACAGTCATCTAATCTTGAGTTATCAAGTGGTGGTGACAAGAATGGTCTCATTTTCACAATATGGTGAAGGTGAAAGCATTAAGCTTTGGTCATGTTACTGATGTGACACAAATGTCTTTTAAAAAGGAGTTCTTGTTTTGTTTTGTTTTTTTCTTTCTTATAAATACTTGTAAACATCATTCTTCTCTGAAGGGTCGTAGTGGTTATGTGGGATTTCCAGGCCCTCCTGGGCAAAAGGGAGAATCTTCTGCCTACAACATCCCTGGGATAAAGGGAGAGAAAGGATACCCAGGACAGCCTGGCTTGCCTGGCGTGAATGGCTTCCCTGGGACTCCTGGGCAACCAGGTCGCAAAGGCAATCAAGGGCCTCCAGGGGATTCGGTGAGAAGGTTTTGACAGACTTGATCGTAACATGCCATTTTTTGCTATTTTGTGTCACTAGGGCTGCAAGTAATGATTATATTCATTATCTATATTCATATATCTATATAGCAATTATAAAATGTAAAAAAAACTGTTAAAAATGCTCATCACAAGAGCCCAAAGTGACATTTTCAAAATGCTTGTTTTGTCCAACCATGAAACAATTAATTGATTCGTAGCTCGAGGTGTTAAATATTAACTATGTGCAAGAGACCATCTAACAGAATAAGTAATTTTAGTGACTGTTGGAACAATGCGTCCACTCTCTAGTATCCCTATCCTGGGGAAGAGGGAGGCCGGGGTTACCCAGGTCCAGCGGGGCTTTTGGGCAGACCGGGACCAGATGGTGAGCCTGGTCCACCAGGATATGGGCTTCCTGGATTTCCAGGGAGTAATGGAGATGATGGGGTACCTGGCCTGCCTGGAGTGCCTGGAATTCCAGGTAAAGAAGCACACTGACCGATATGCATTTTGCCAAACACATTTATACATAAACACACAAGTAGACCAACAGAAAGACTGGCGGCCATTGAATGTCCTCTCTTCTCTCCCTCGTTCATTGATAGGCCAGAAAGGGGAATCTAGCCACATCCATGGCAAAGGTGTTCCTGGTCCACCTGGATTAAAAGGTCTCCCTGGTCCACCTGGAAGACCAGGTAAGCATGGCTGAATAGATGGAAGGACGGACAGATGAACGGATGGATTGTGGGGATTTACAATACCATACAATAGAGGGTGCAAGTGACTCTCATTCTTACCGTCAAACATCCAGGTAATAATGGACCGCCAGGTGCCCCAGGACTACCAGGAGTACCCGGACAGAAGGGAGAGAGTGGTGACGTGACATTTCCTGGAAGGCCTGGTATCGCAGGACAGAAAGGTAATCCATGTGCTACTGAGCTCGGTAGTAAGTTACTTTGGAATTTGTTTTGATATTTCCTTAAGAGAGTGGGGGAGCAGCTAAAAGTCCAGATGAAATGGCATTTCAAGAGTATCTAACTTGTAGCCTGTATATTTCTCAGTGAGTCAGGATACGCAAGCAGGACATAATGTTGGGAGGAATTGGATTTGAACCTTGAAAAGCGAGCATGTCATAACCTGACGTACCATGCTGCTGCTAGTTGTCTAGTTAACTAATGAATATTAGCTCTGTGCCACTAGATTGGTGGGTGGATGTAATACCATGTACTGGCTGAAATTGGTTTGGTTGGTTGGCGCCTACATTGGCACACGTCATGTTTAGTTATACAAGAAGAAAACATGATTGGATTTTGATATAAGAATTACAAAGAAATTTATTTAATTTTTTTTTTTTTTTTGTATATATTATTAAATAGGTGCACAGTTTGACCGATGATGTGATCTAAGTCCTTTTTAATTTCATCTAGGCTTGTATCATTCATGTTTCTTTCTCTTTGTTTTTGTTTTATTCTGTGTGTGTGTGTTGTTCAGGTGACAAGGGGCGGCCAGGTCTACCAGGCTTTCAAGAACGGGGCTTGCCTGGTCGACCAGGCCCTCCTGGTCCTACTGGTCCTCCAGGACCGAAGGTAGGAGACACATACAAAATCTGCTATATAAGTATATAGTCTTTTTTACAGTAGTATACATCTATGTATGGTGGTGGCCATAGTAATCATGACAGGGGTGGTACAAAGAGCAAGAAAGTCTTTATATGGAGGAGAGAGGCTGGGTGGATTTGTCAAAACAAACAGGACTGCTGATACTGTCCACCAGTCATATCTGTCATTTTGTAATTTTATGAGGATGTTTTGCAGCTGGTATAAAATACAATGGAAGTTCATTTAAGTTCCCTGAAAGGATGTTAAGGATTCTTTAGCTGTTTCAGCACCACAGACAGCTCTCACTGACCTCTGTGCAGATATGATTGCCTCTGTGTGTTTTACTATAAAGTGAAAAGTCACAACAAATGAATAGGACAGCATTAGTATAGGACATGGATATAAATAGATAAATAATGTGCTGTATGTTTGTGATAATCAGGGTGATGGTGGCCCTGGATACACTGGGCCCCCAGGCCTTCCAGGCTTTCCAGGACAAGAAGGAGATCAGGGGCCTGCAGGAGATCCTGGGATCCCTGGCCTACCTGGGAATCCAGGACTAATTGGCAATCCTGGCTTGCCAGGAGAAAAAGGTGTGGTACTCATAAATCCAAGATAAACAGAAAGACAAAATGAGGTAATACTGTGCATTGATGATTACATATCCATATAAACATATTTACTGCTTTGTTATTTGATACATACAGGACATAAAGGTGCTATAGGCCTCCCAGGACCACCTGGTACCAAAGATTCATGTACAGGTTCACCAGGAGCAGTGGGACCAACAGGACCAGATGGCTCTCCAGGACTCCCAGGTCAGTGTATATTCAAGTCATCGGATGACCTTATCAGTCAACTCCAGAGGGACAATGAATGCAGAAAGTGAAAGATAGAAGAGGATGAAATGTAATTTAACACTGTCCAACAAATCAGTCTCTTCCCTCTTTAGTCCCCTCAGCTCCTCTCCTCCATTTTGTTCTGTCTCTCTCTGCTTTTCCTCTCCCAGGATCTAATGGCTTGCCCGGACAGATGGGGAATCCAGGTTTGCCAGGGTCTGGTCGTCCCGGCGTCCCTGGTGAGCCTGGTCCCATTGGGCCATCAGTGCCAGGTTTACATGGGCCTCCTGGACTAAAAGGGATCAAGGGACAAAATGGCTTGCCCGGTCAACCAGGTGTGCCATTGTTTGTCTGAGAGGCCAATGCACAAATGTGATGATTCTTCAGCTCATGACAGATATGAGGTCAAGGTTTTCAAAATTTGTAGTGACAGCTTTAACCACGTGCTGTACAGGAAAACATGTCCAATCAAAGTGCATATCAACATTGTGCGAAAAAAAAAAGAAATTATGCAATGCCAGTGTAAGAATGAACAGACTGTGTGATTATCTTTATAGACCGCCTTTAACACTAGAACCACCAGGCGTCGCTGTAAACCTAAAACAGCTAACAGGTGAAATTTGTTCAGGATTTTTTTTTTTAAAGATACAAGCCACCAGGATTTGTCCGTCTTTGACAGTAGCGGTGGCCTAATGGAAGCACCTCCATGCCCCAGCAACACCAATATTTTAATAAAGCTTATTTTTCACAACATGCTGTAGTTTTTACGGTACAAACTTTATCTTAAATTATGTAACTGTGGCAGCTACGGGTCAATTTTACCCATTGGTGCTGGCAGTTCAACTGTTAAAAGTTTCGCTTGGTATTCTTCAGGGCCGAGAGGAGAGCCTGGACCAGATGGATTATCAGGATATGGACCAGAGGGATTGCCTGGAATTATAGGACAGCCAGGCCAAATAGGTAACACACAAATACAAACACTCACACCTTCACAGACAAATGAATCAGCATATAATCTATTACAACTACTACCTGTCGGTGATTCATTGTAGCTGTGTACTGTATCTGGTTCTTTATGACTGAATTATTATTCCCTATTTCAGGTGCCCCCGGCCCAGATGGAGTCAAAGGTTCCAGGGGTCCCCCAGGCATACACGGGGACCCAGGTTTCAGTGGTCCTCCAGGCATTGCACCACCAGATAGTATAGGTTTAAATGGGCCCCCAGGGGACCCCGGTAATCAGGGTAAGCTTTACAGCAAATCTTCTTGTAAAAATATCGCTCTATATCCACTTACTGTGAGATTAAGCTATATTACAAAATATTTATTCTTGTTCTTTATTCAGCCAGGTAAGACCCACTGACACTGAGGTCCCAATTTTAATGGGCCATAGTTACATATCATACTTACATTTAGAATCACAAAACAATACAAAACACCAGTCATCAATCAATCAATCACATTATGCTATTACTATTAGAAACATTCACAGTTTTTCACAGATTTTCTCAGTTCGGTTTTGACTTGAGGGACTTCAAACACTAACCAATCCTGAGCTCTTGTCTGCTAGAGATCTTATCACCATGTAATAAAGGGTGTCAGGTAATAAGTTAGCTTTAGAAACATACAGGAGCAAATGCTGCATTCTCCTGGCGCCCGTGATGGCCAACCCACTGCCTGATAAAGATTACAATGATGTGTTCAAAAATTATCACCAGTAAGACAAAAGTGCTGAGTGATTAACAATGCCAAGCTGTTTCAAAGTAGTAGAGGCAGTGTGTATATAGGCAGTGTCATCGTAGTCGATGATAATATTCTAACTCTACCTGTACCTTGTCAGGTGAACCTGGTCTAGCTGGTGTCTCTGGAGATGCTGGAAGTATCGGACCAAAAGGGCTAAGAGGAAGAGTGGGAGGACCTGGGAACCCAGGACAAAGAGGTTGGAAATTTGTTCTGCATTTGTAATGAGAAATTTGTGAGGAATTTGATTCAATAATTCAATCTGGCCATATTAACCATTTTGGAAACTATACGTCTGTGCTGTGTGTTTTTCTCTGTCCAGGTGCTCCAGGTGTTCCGGGTCTTGATGGAGCATTTTCACAAGGAATTCCGGGACCTGCTGGAGCAACAGGAGACCCAGGAGACAGAGGGCCTCCGGGTAAGACCTAAACTTTGGTTTAAGGTTACACACACATTTTTCTTTCATACAATTACACACGTCTAACCTCACAAATTAAAGGGAGTAAGCACCACAAGCCAAGAGCCATAGTTGCATTATATTGTAGAGGAGGCAGACACGAGGAGACATATTTCTGGCTTGTAGTGCTATTTATCCATCCAGATTGTTGTGGTGCGAGACGTCGAGCTTTGGAGATGTGTATTTTTTGGGTGAACTGCCCCTTTAAATTACACAAACAAGAGTTGTGCAGCTGTAACATAAAATAATTGTTTGGTTTGACTCTCACAGGTCCAAAGGGAATAAAAGGAGATCCAGGAATCCATGGAGGGAAAGGTCCACCTGGTGCACCAGGTGCACCTGGTCTTAAGGGAGCTCCTGGAGATCCCAGCTACCATGGATATGGTCCACCTGGACCAGTAGGACAAAAGGTACTCATGGCTGGTCTAAAAAGTTTTTTCTTTGTAACAGATGCAGCAGTGTCCAAAGTAGTTAAATATTAAAATGAGAATAGATTTTTTAAAAAGGTTTCTTTCGCTTTTTTCTTTTTATTGTTCATATTTTTGTCCTCAGGGTGAACCAGGGTTTAGCAGTGGTCACAGGATGAAGGGTCAGAAAGGTGAACCTGGTGTTGGTGGAATTTCAGGCGCACCAGGAAGCCATGGAGCCAAAGGAAACCAAGGACCTCTTGGATTAAATGGTCACTACCACTGGTCACAAAAATATGCCAGTTTATGACTGGTTGTACTTTTTGTTCATTCTGTTAACATCTCCGCCTTATGCTGCTATTCCAGGTCCTCCAGGCATTCCAGGACCTAAAGGTCCAGATGGGCCTCCAGGAAGCAAAGGACGCCCAGGACCACGAGGACCACCAGGTGAAGTCCTGTATAAGGATACCCTGAATTTAATATTAATGTATTGTAAAAGTGCACCCCACTGTGTCACTGTACAAAAGACATAAAAGTTCAAGTACTGCACTTTTCCCTCTTATATTCGATTTGTTTTTTAATTTTAAGTTTTAAGCTTATTTTTTTCCATATGTGTTTGCCTCAGGTAACCCAGGTTCACAGGGTGGCAGAGGTTATCCAGGTCCCAAAGGCAACCAGGGCCGTGATGGGATCCCTGGATCACCCGGGCAAAAAGGAGAGACTAGTAAGAGGAATCCTACATGAAAAGTAGCCTGTTGAACAGTTTTCTCTCTCATATCTGACGCTTCCCTCAAAGTCATGGCAGCAGCCAAAACTTATCTATCATCCCATCTCTCCCCTGCAGTTATAATAG
Source organism: Lutjanus campechanus (assembly GCA_027495735.1). Taxonomy (NCBI): domain Eukaryota; kingdom Metazoa; phylum Chordata; class Actinopteri; order Lutjaniformes; family Lutjanidae; genus Lutjanus; species Lutjanus campechanus. The sequence goes on from JAJHUR010092965.1 coordinate 41,358, forward strand.
GAGGGAAGCCTGGCAGGCGTGGGGACACAGGTCAACCAGGTGAGTTTCAGGTAAATGACATCATCGTTTTCAAGACTTTTACCCTACCCTCAGATAAAGCTTGCCCATAGGATCAATTTAATCTCATAGTCGTGAGACAATTAAGTCAAGGTCGCATAATATTGCTGTTTGACATAACTTCAGACTACAACAATACAATACATATAAAAGCTCTGTCCAGAAGCATTTATTACAGCAGCTTCTGACTCTTGCATTTTAATTTTAATGTTTTCAAGGTTTGAAAAGTGCTTGGATTTTGGATGAAGCACTACTACTTGAAACTGTAATTGCATTACTTTCATAATAAAACATTGCCTGAATAGTTTGCTTTTTAGATAAAGAAATAAAATAAGTAGGAGAGAGACTAATTGCTTTTCTCTTTTGAACAAAATGAAGATCAACAAAATGAGTCTGCTTGTGTGGCCACACTCGGTGTGATCTGTCAGTCTTTGTTGACGTGTGCCCTCTGATAGAACAGCGAGTGGGAGGCTGACAGACGACAACATGCCAGGAGGTTGTTTCAATGAGCGATGGCTTGAAAGTGATAAATGAAATGAAAACAATTTTTATTGAAATTGTTACTTGTCTGGTGATTGTTTGAGTGATTGTTTTATATTGGCTCAGCCAGTTTTTGCCGAGTCTGCTTACAGGCAGATGACACATTCCGAAAGATGAAACCTTGTTGAGTTTCCTTGAATCTGTCACGCTTCTGTTGAGTGCTATCACAAAACGTAATTTTGGTTTTATAGAGCAATATCTGGTTTGATGTGATGACAAATGAAATAGGGCCTAATCATTATTTGTATATTAATAAAGCATATATGAAAATGTAATTTACTACAGTTATAGGGTCTCTCTCTTTGACCCAGTGACACACAGTTTTCATAATTAATGTAAGAACTATTGTAATATTTCTTCACTTCCATTTACTGAGTCTCACATTAACCATTTTGGAACCCGTCTGGTGTGGGCCGCTTCCCACTCAGATTGATGGTCTGCTTTTGCACTCAACCAGACCCTGATGAGGTCCCCTGCTGTAAATTTATATAATATCAAGCAATATGTGAGTAATACACAGGTTTGTCTTACATGCACAAAAGACATTTCTCATGAACGCCTGCATAAACTTTCTAAAATTAAATCGAGTTAATTAAGTTAAATGCCACCTACCCATGTATAATTTGTGTTCACTGCTATTTGCATCATTGTGGAAAGAGCCAATGAACAACAATAAAATGATCTGTATCTAAATGGTGTGAATAAATTCAGAGATGACAGAGTAGAGATCCACTGTTCAGGGGGATACTCATGAATAAAAACTTTTTTGTTGACATCATTTGACGTCTGTGTGTTTCTCTACCATAGGTCCCCCTGGGAACCCTGGTCTGCCCGGCTGGACCGTTCCAGGGTTATCTGGACCGATAGGAGACAGAGGAATTTCAGGCTCACCTGGGATCTGTGGTCCAAAAGGACTACCAGGAAGAGAAGGGGCTTGTCTTCCTGGGTCAAAAGGAGACCGTGGCCATCCTGGCAATCCTGGTTGCCATGGTGAGGATGTCTCACGTTCCCTAAATCTACTAAATCAGACCACAATCTCAGGAGTCATTTGCTCATTTACATGATAGAACACTTGTTGTATAACTTGATATTCTGATATAGCATTTTTAATGCAAAATATACACAAATCAATACTTGATTGAAAAAGTGTTTTTTAAATTTATTTATTTGGACATATTGGTTCCTTATTTTCTTGAATATGAAAATGTCTCTCAGCAAACATCGTTCTATGTCCTCCCTGTTGTATATGTAGGTCGTCCTGGCTCACCTGGCCCTCCGGGTCCCATAGTGCCTGGGTTAAAAGGAGACACGGGGGACCCAGGTCCTACAGGAAGCCCAGGCTATAGTGGACACCCAGGAGATCGAGGCCCTCAAGGACCACCTGTAAGTGACCCCAGAAAATATTTTTTTAGGAATACTTGACAGAAACCTGACCAAAACAAGTTTTAAACAAGTTTTTAACAGTTTTTAAAAATTGTAAGTGCTACACGATGAAAATGACAGAATTATTTCCTTTCAGCTTATTAACCAAGATGGGATCACTTTTAAGCGTCATCTACAGTTATATTACAACTGAATCTGATGCTAAGTCTTAAAAGTCTCACTACAACACTTACAAGTCTAATCTTTGACCCGCCGTTGTTTCATTTGCCTCCCCAGGGTGTAAGAGGCACACCTGGCGTCTCGGGACCAAGCGGTGATCGTGGTCTTCCAGGAAACCAAGGGCCCCCTGGTAATCTATCATTCCAACTTTAGCCTATAGATTAGGTTTCCTCCCGGAATTTCTTCCCCAGGCAAAGGCAGATCTGTCACCACAGAGGAGTAATAGTCCACGATTGATTTATGTTCCCACAACTCAGATGAAATACAAATGGGACAGAGAATAAAGTGGAAACAGAAAAATAAGATCTATGAGAATGCATTTCACTTTTCTTCTGTGATACTCAATAAGATGAAATTTATGTAATGTAGTGTGGTGACAAGCTAATTTCCTCGTAATCTATTTATGACCCATGTGTTGTAGGTGACAGGGGAGACCCCGGATACAGACCAGGCCTGCCCGGTCCACGTGGGCTGAAAGGTTTTCCTGGACGACCTGGTGAGGCGAAAGTCTGTCTTACTTTAGTTCACAATAACCAGGAATAACGATTACCCCTGTCAGTGTCGCCCACTTCTACATTTTAACTGTCAGCTATGACTAGCAGCAGAGATGCCATATTTTACATATCACTCTGACAACCTGTCAAGAACCTGAATATTTAGCACATTTCTGACATTTAAAGGTGTGTAAAAGTTTTTGGATCTACAATAGAATATGGCAGAAATTGAATATAATATTCATAAGTATGTTTTCATTAGTGTGTAATCATCTGAAATTAGAATCATTGGGCCTCATGCAAGAACATTTTCTTCATCTTCTCTTAAATTTCTTTTCTTTCTTTATTTTTTAACGTAGGGATTGTTCGAACAGGCCACGTCAGATTCAACAAACACTCGTAGCTTCAGATGACTCTGCAAATGATCCGCCTGTGCGTATTTGAGTGCATGTGCAATGCCCCAATAATACCATAAAAGGCTGTGCTTCTTGCCCCATATGTCAGGAAGTGTTCATTCATGAAAAAGACATCAAAGAGTAAAAAGAACAACTTTATGAGTTTGGAGTTTGACGTGTTGGTTTTAGAGATTCCATAAAGAAAGGTCTGTCATTTTAACAGCATCAGCAGTGGAATTAAAAAGGGAAATGAGTGCTGTTAATACCTTGTTACCTGAGGCTGTGACTGTCACTGATATAAAGAGGATATGCCTCGATGTTAAAAATGGCTACAAAGGAAAAAAAATAACACATTGCCACAGCAAGGGGTGAAAGATGACTGCAAGGAGGAGGGGTTCGAGGGGAGGTTTCCATCATGGAGATTCAGTAGATTCACCATGGACCAAAATTATTATATATTTTGGGAAAAGTTTTCTAATTGCTCCTACTCCATCCCTACAGGCCTCAAAGGTGAACCGGGAATTGGAGAGCTGACTTATGAACCAGGATCTCCTGGTCCACCTGGTCCCTCTGGCAATCGAGGACCCCCAGGATTCACTGGACCATCAGGACCACCTGGTCACTCAGGTGCAAACTTTTACGATGTCCTAATATGATTTAGTTGGAGTTACTCGTGCTTTTTAAAGCCAAGGATACTGCAGCTAACTTTGTCAGTCTGGTACCATACTACTAACAAATAACATACTATTCTCTAATCAAAGTTCATTCACAAAAATACAGATTTTCTTCTAATAGTTTAGGAATTCTTTAAGCTGTTTCCACAGTATGCTCCAAGACTGTGGTACCACAGGGACCCTTCGCTTGAAGGAAACATGGGAAAAGGAACTTAATGTGGATATTACAGATGACGAATGGGATGATGGCCGGGAGAGTGCGAGGACTTTAAGCATCTGTAATAGAATAAAAGCTACTCAACTCAAGACTTTACACAGAGTCCATGTCCCTTTCAAAAGCCATAAGTTTGATTCTAACTTCTCTGCTCTATGTCTCAAGTGCAAAACAGAGATGGCCAGTCTCCCCCATTGCCTTGAAAACAGAGGTTTTGGCGTATTATAGGGCAGGAAATTAATAAAATCTTAGCCATCAATCAAGAAAGTGGTCCAATATGCATGCTGGTGGGATACCAAATGGCTTAAACCTTAAACCTTAAACCTTATGAAATGCTAATCAATTTAGTACAAGGAAAGTGCATACTTCTGGACTGGGTGACAAACTTGAATATGTTTTGTTAGATTACTTGACATGTGTGCTAGATTCTAAATACAATGCATTTCAAAGACTAACTAGAGGGGTAGGATGGATTTTTGTTAAGTTTGTCTTAGATTATGTAATGCAGAGTTGTTTTGTTTGTATATTGTTTTTTAGTTTGTTTGTTTTTCTTGGGACAGAGTGGGGTCACTCTTTAAAGTCTTAGATGTTGTTCTGTTCTAGGAATCCCTTAACGTATCTATATTCTATTAAAAAAGCAAAAAAAAAAAAAAAGTACACTCAGTGTCCTAGATATGTATTATGATATCTGTTGACTATATTGATTTATGACTTGCTTGTTAAAACTTTATCATGATAATATATAATGAACTGGAGAGCTGTGTGTGTAAATTCTGCCACTATCACCGAGCTAGTTTTCTTTGCACTGCATGTGACACCGAATTTTTCTGTCCCAGGCGTGGCAGGCAGCAGAGGACCGCGTGGTCCTCCAGGACGTAACGAACCAGGACTTCCTGGACACAAAGGAGAGAAAGGAAAAGCAGGACTGCCAGGTGTGTGCACCTGTGTGGGTTAAAAGTTGTGTGTGTGTGTGTGTGTGTGTGTGTGTGTGTGTGTGTGTTTGCATGTGTGTGCAGTTGCTTGATACTGTATGTTATGATGATCACAACTTTTTATGTATTTGTACATCTCCACACGCCATGACGCATATGTTTGGTGCAGTGGCAAAACACTGGAGAGAACCCAGGTTCAACTATCGGCAGTAGTGCTGCTGGCTGGGTTGTAAGTTACATCAAACGCACTTGTGTGTGTGGGTGGGAAGCCAGTGAGGGATTTAGAGTTAAAACATGGACCTTGTGTTACACCCTCTCAGTGAAGTTTCTTGCTGCCATATGAACTGAATAATAAAAACACTCCTCAGACCAACAAAAACATCAGTTGCTCAGTCTGTATTCGCATAGAATATCAGAAGTGGGCGTGGTTTAATTATTGTGCTAGAGCAGCTAAATGACTTAATATTGACATGTAATGAAATATTTCTACATCCTCACACTCTACACTTCATCTAGCTCTTTCTCTCCTTTCATTTCTAACTAAAGTTAGTTAAGTTTTATGAACTGTCTGAAGCCCACCATCAACTCCCCTTTAACTGGGTGATATTGAAAAATCAGATATACAAGTATATAAAAATGTCCTTCACTTGAAAGCAGTAATCTTGGTGCATTAAATCAATGATTGATTAAGGTAGATGGATCCTTTTTTATCTATGCAGCAGTAATCATGGACCTTGTGACCTTTTCTGAATAATAATGAGCCACTTCGAGTAGTTTACATCGCATTATTTCTGCTTTCCCAGTGACATATTCAGATTTGGATGCAAACCTCAGGAAAGACATAAATACTACATGCAGCCATACCACACCCCTACTTGGGTGAAAAGAGCTGTGGCACTTGGTCTTGACTCGACCTCACCCTGCTTTGGTCTTGATCTTGTCTCAGTCTTGATACACTCTGGTCTTAGTCATTACTTGGTCTCGGTTTTAGGTGGTTTTGACTACACTGCTTGGCACTTCATCGTACAGCTTTACAGGTAATGATGTGTTTCCTCTGCAGGTCCAAATGGCAGTGTCGGAAGCCCAGGTCACAAGGGTCTTCCAGGGTTGCCAGGTAGAGGTGGTCCAGGTTTTGTTGACAGTTTCCTGATAGCAAGACACAGTCAGAGCACCCGTATCCCCGACTGCCCTCAAGGAACCAGCCTCATGTACTCTGGTTACTCCTTCCTCTTCATCAATGGAAATGAGAGAGCTCATGGTCAGGACCTTGGTAAGAGGAAGGAAACCTTAATGAACAGAAATACTGTGCAGATTATCAACAAATCAATCTGTCTTTGCTTGAGACATTGTGTGACATTGTTCTTCAAACTGTCTCCTAGGCTCCATGGGAAGCTGCCTCGCTCGTTTCTCCACCATGCCCTTCCTGTTCTGTGACACAGAAAGTAACTGTCGCTATGCTTCTCGCAACGACTACTCATACTGGTTGTCCACTGACAAGCCCATGCCTCCCAACATGAGCGCCATCACGGGGAACGAGCTGGCATCCTACATCAGCAGGTGGAGTTCATACATATGAATACTGACACTCATATATAATGTTGTTTATTTCTTAAGCAAATACAAAATACAGTACATTTTCTGTTTAAGTATATATTTTCCTCTATTGCCTATTATTTAGGTGCTCAGTGTGTGAAACCACGTCCAATGTAATAGCCGTCCACAGCCAGGCAGTTCTGGTACCTGAATGTCCCCAAGGCTGGGAGTCCCTGTGGACTGGATACTCATTTGTCATGGTAAAGACATCAGTGTGTTTTTTTTTTTCCTCTCCTGAATCTCTGGAGCTTCTCCTCTGTCATTTTCCATCTAATTTTCTTCATTTGACCTTCATCCAATCTAGCAAACCGGTGCTGGTGCAGACGGCTCCTCCCAGCGCCTGGTTTCTCCTGGCTCATGTCTAGAAACCTTCCGCCAAGTGCCCTTCATCGAGTGTCACGGCAGGGGAACATGTAACTACTACCCCGATTCCTACAGCTACTGGCTGGCCTCCTTAGACCCCAACAACATGTTCAGGTAAACTGTTCTCCTCTGTGTCTCGGATGTATGCCATAGAGAATGTCTCTCTTTCGCAGTTTAAATCACTTTGGGTGTCATTGCAGTTTCTTTAGCATTGTTATTTTTTTCTCAAACATATCTTTGAAAGGATGTTTATTTAGATTCAGTAGCCTCCTTGTAATGAACAATTTTATCATGTTACTTTGAACTTGATGCAACTTTATGCAGCTATTAGGCTGGCTTTACACAGTGAAACTAGTTGCAGGTTGCAAATTGCATGAAACATAACATCTATGCAACTTGACAGTTACATTAAGCAATTAAAAAATAATCAAAGTATCATGCACCACGTTTATTTCACTGAAATTTACTTGCTGTTTCTTGCTGCTGTTGTTTAGTTTTCTCGCCAGATTATACCGAGTAGGAAGTGTCATTTGAACTACATTTGCAACTTCATCTTACTTTTATTTTTAGCGTTTTCGCACTGAATAATATAAATTCAGATGTGCTGTTTCACTTTTTCTTCTGGCACTGGCTGGCTACTTTGTTTCATAATGGTTGTCCAGCATTAAATTTTACTGACATGTTGGAGGACAAAACACAACCTAAAAAGGCCAAATATACTGTATATGTAAACAAATATCCAAAACTTTACTCAGGATTTAAGGATATATTTCTAACATCGTATTTGTGGTGTGTGTGTGTGTGTGTGTATGTGTGTGTTTTGTTCTCTCCTACAGTAAACCCAGTCCAGAGACAGTGAAGGGACGGTCTCTGTTGAGTGTCATCAGCCGTTGTCGAGTCTGCAGGAAACACTTACTTGGCACAAATGGCAGACGTGGGGACAATTAAGCATTTCCTGTTTTAAATGTCATTTCAAGTATGAAAATATGACAAATGTGAGATAGAACTGTCTTTGTGTAGTATGCATATTTGTTTGTTAAACTGGTGTTTTCATTTTACAAATCTGTGTTTATGAGTCTTAGCTCTGAATAAAACACACATTTAAAACACATTTCAACTAAATTGCCAATCATCTTTAATGGAAGTAGTTATATAAGCTCTGATGATTATGTACATTGAGATTAATGTAACATTTAGTGAGCCATTATATCCTACAGAGGCTGTAGTGTGCCAACAGTGTGTTATTATTCCAGTGATAGACTTGGGCCTCTATAACAACTGGTAACAGCAGTAATAAAAGTACTAGTAGTACTGGTAGTAATACTAGTAGCAACAGCAGCACTGTGACCTTCTCTGAATTATAAATGCTTTAACTTTTCCCACCTAGATGCTCTGTTTTACTTTAACTGCCTCCACTCCAGTGGCAGCTGTGGCCAGAGGTGTTGTGGTTTGTCCGTCCATTGGTCCATCCCACTCTCATGAATGCATTATCTCAGGAACACTTTGTGAAACGTTCCTCAAATTTGGCAAAAAACGTCCACTCGAGAATAAATTAATAGTATTTTGGTGGTCTAAGGTCACTGTGACTTCACAAAACACGTTTCTGGCCATAAACTAAAGTATTCAAACGCAAAATTTCACACTAATGTCTAACAGGTTAAAATGAAGACGTGATGACATTTTATATCCGAGAGGTCAACGGTCAACCTCACTGTGACATTATAATGTTCTGCAAAAACACTTTGCTGGCCATTATTCACCACCATAACTCATGAACAGAAAGGGAGATTGTGATCATATTTCACACTTGGTCGGATACACTAACCTTGGCTGCCCACCTTGAAACTGTGCTGATTGTATGGATCTTCCGCAGCATGGGCCAGTGACAACACAGATTTCATAGAGCTCTACACAGTTTTGCAATTGCCAGACCACACCTCAACCACGCCTCTCCGGCCATAAATACCCACCTAACCTTCTCCTCTTTCGCTCTCGTATTCCACACCCTCTCCCCTATTCTCTCTATCTGTTTCTTCCTCTCTTTCCTCCTGTCCGTAGGGTCCTGAGGGGGGTCCGTCGTGCCCGGGTGCTACGGCGGATTCCCCTCCAAAGTTTCCCCAAAACACAGCCATCACGCGAACAAGAGCCAGATTCAATTCTATTCACAATGCTTTTACTTTTCATTTGTTCTACAAAGACAAACTTCATGTGTAATTAATGGCCAATTCAAACACGTCCAAAAACTGGTTTGTCTCTCACTGTTGACTATCATACATATTTTTTCCAAACCAACCAGATCGGAGGGACTTCACCTCTCTAAAGTGCGCAGAAGTTTTACCAACAGATGTCACTTGGGAGCTTTCCAACCATTATGTCTAAGTTTCCAACCGAGCTCCACCACTGTAACTGCTGTTTTTAAAAAACATCATACAAGTACATCCCCTGAAAATACTCCCCAAGTCTTAGTCCTGGTGGGGGGTCATCTTAGACCCTGTGTGCCACCAGACTTGTAGTACACTGGGGGGAAACCCTTGATTTGTGTGTGAAGCATTCACGTCTTTCCAGCAACACCCATATTTGAAGCATTATAGTCACGACAAGTGCAATGGTTTTGCTGATATTGAGCTTCAGGTGATTGTTGTTGCACCATGTGACAAAAACAAGTTGTTGAAAACAAGTCGTCTGTGACCAAGACAAACCAAGATTGTGACCAGGCATACCGTCGTTGATATTAACACAACACCCACTTTGCCCATGTGGTTATTTCTGTGACTAAGGCTGCCTTGGATTAAAAATATGCACTGAATGTCCTGATTTGCGCAGACGACAGCCACATTACTGAGGAATAATTAACCTGTCAATACAGTTCTGTTGTCACTGCCGTGTGTTTGCTGCTCTGTTCCGTTTGACCTGTGCAGACTGGTGCAGTCCAGTCAGTAAATGCTGTAAATGGGAAGAGGTCACGACAAATGACACATGTTCCTATGACGTCTGGAGAGGCAGCGTGTTGTAAATGTGACGCTCTTGCTGTGCCACAAATATAGTCATTTGTGCCCTCGCTCTAAAAGCGTTTCTTTGAATTTCAGCATGTTAAATGGTGCATGGAAAAGATGACACTTTATGACTCATACTGCCTGCAACTTTTTCCAATCCATCTCTAAATGAACTCACTAAATGAAAGGCAACACTGTAATCAAACTGCTGCTGCTGTCTCTGTGGCTTTGGGCATATTAGTATCTCGAGAGTGTATATTGTGGAATGATTTTTCTTTTTTTTACATCTCCCTCTTTTTGGTGTGTCAATTAGAGGAAAAGATATTAAAATAAAATACAAATGAAGATAAAAAAAATGTTTTGTGTGTGTAATGTCAATCTCCAGAGTGTTTCCACGTGATGTTTGAAAGAAGCTGTTATCAAAAGCTGGATAAACATGTAATTTCTATCTCTCAATCCTCTTCTTTCTTTTTTTGGGTCGTATTATCTTATCTTATTTCTCTGCACTCTTCACTCAGAAAATCAGTAGAGCAGTTCACCCCGAAGGAACAGTCATTCAAGCTCACCCATCCAAATCTGTCACTGATCAATAGATGCAAACTCCCCATACAGCTTGGTGCAAAAAGGCACAATAATGTCCTCAAACAGCACTGTGTTCAAAATACTGTTGCTTTTTGGCACGCAGATATTCCAAGATATTGATTGCTCGGAGTCTAAAATAACAAACAGCCTCATATGCTTATGTAAGAAAGTCAGCTAACACAAGAAACAGCTGAAGAAGAGCTCAACCCTCTTGTGTGAATTAAAAACGTGTGATGAAGTATCGCGTTCGCACCGGTTATCTAATTAATTTTTGACATTTTTGGAGCAAAATCTCCAAACTCGTCACGACTCTGGTTCCAACACATCCGAGAAGCCCGATATAAGAAGCAGCCGCTCCTTGAATGCCACCTTGAATTAAATAATTCTTACATGGCCTGGTGCAGACAGTTGTCAGCATGGATAGAAACACTCTTGCTGTAAAGTGCTCTCGCTAGCCTTCTTAACAGGATTATTCTGCTCCCGACAGTGCACTTACTAATTGTTTAGGCAGCTATATTAGGCTTCTACACCTCTCTAATTGGGTTAGAATGGCGATTTGTTGAAAGGTTGTTGCACTTCAAGGTTGTCTCCTGTTTGAGAAGGACACATGTCCTTTCAGTTTTCTCTTAACGCATCGCCTTACATGGATATTAGAATAACATCTGTTCATTGTTTTTACAGGTTCGCTTCATGTGTTGAAAGGTTTTAATAGTGTCAAACTCTGAATTTTTAAAACATTGTACATTACAGAAATTCATGAACTACAATTAGGTTCCATTTTAAGC
>JAJHUR010092968.1:0-13573 GCA_027495735.1 Lutjanus campechanus
TATTTGAATTTGATTAGAATCAGCATGTTTGAAACAAGCCACAGATGAAATCTTGATCTTGGGAGGGCATACAAATGATGCGTGCTGACCCTCTTACCGCGCGGAGACAACAAGGCTGTTAATGTCTCTGCCGATGTGAGAAATTCTAAATAATTCATCTGGGAAGAGCTGCTTTGTCTACTGAATGCCTGGTTTTAAAGTGGTATCAGGGGTCAGAAGTTCTTGTGAGTGCAGAGAGGCCAGACTGTGTCTCATAAACCGGTGCTATTTTCAGACTTTACTGAAAGTTTATATGGAAGCCATGAACAGAGACTGGAAAAGGTGTCCTCTACTTCTAGTCCCTGTGTAAAGCTTTACTGCAGTGTTCTGCAGGTTAATACCAGGTTATTGCAGACTGTCTAAGGCCGGTGTACAAGGTGTTGATAGTTGAGTTGTTGAGCCACAATTTAGTATAAGCATGAAAGAACTTCTCCATGACTAATTGCTTTTAGGTAAGTAATGTAAAGCACTGAATACACTTCAACCCTTTTGTTGTTCTACATCCAAATAAAATGGTTTTATAATATCATCAGTGTAACTAAATAACCTCATTTTCTCTAGACAGTACAGTCTAAAAGCTGGAGCTAAAACAGTAAAGACGTTAAAATGCCATCATTTCCCAAAACTCCATATAAGAAGTAAGGGTTACACTTTATATTAAGGTTCTTGTAATAAGCATTAGTTAATAGGTAATATTGTCCTCACAAGATGCTTATTAACATTCATGTGTTGAGACTATATAAGTGTTAGTAATAGCATCATAAACACATTTATTGTGAGATTATAAGACATTTATAATCACCTATATGAAACCTAACAATTTAGAGTCTGTAAAAACTCTGGTTAACTGTTAATAAGTGCATAATAAAGGATTTATTAACATTAATAAGATTTCGTTACGCTTAAGATCTGGTAACCCCAAAAAGCTTAGTTAACTGTTAATAAGTGCATAGTTAACTGCTGATAAATGCATGTAGAAATCTTTAATGAAGCAAGAAGGAAGGTTTAAAGAGATTTATCAATGACATTACAAGTAAGTTAGTTAAACTCAAATGTGTTTGTGTTCTGTTATAAACAATTATAAGAAACTCATAAGGCTTTTATTAACATCCTTAAGTCCATACAGTGTTATCAGCTCATAAACATTTTGGAATCTAACATGTTATGATGCAATTATTAAGACATTAATATTATTAATGTATTAATGGTTATTACCTGTTAACTAACACTCATTACAAGCACCTTGATATTAAGTGTTACTGAAGTGAGCTATGTGTCAATCTCAACACAGCTGTTTTCAGGTTGGTCCAGTCTTGTGTTTAATCTAAAGGCATTGTTCCCTTTTCGTCACTCTCTAGGATGCTGATCTCGTTCACAAAACAGAAGGGTGTTCCTGATTGGTGGGGTTACTCGCTGGCCTTCCTCATGTTCTTCACAGCCGTCCTGCAGACTCTCATCCTCCACCATCACTTTCAGTACTGTTTTGTCACCGGCATGAATGTCCGCACAGCCGTCATAGGAGCTATCTACAGGAAGGTACGCACAAAATCCTCAGTTCTTAGTTTCCTGACTTTGGTGTTAAACGTGCACAAATGCGCTAACTCTAAAAGAGACCAGTATGTGTCACAGAAAAGACATTTACAACAGTTTTCAGTTGAATTTCATCATTGTTCTGCAGGCGCTCGTGATAACCAACGCTGCCAAGCGCTCATCCACGGTGGGAGAGGTAGTCAACCTGATGTCTGTGGACGCACAGAGGTTCATGGACCTCACCACCTTCCTCAACATGTTGTGGTCTGCTCCTCTTCAGATTGTTTTGGCACTTTATTTCCTGTGGCAGGTAGGTGCACAGATTAATAAACTGATTACTGTATATAGTTTTGACGTGGTGTTTCCCTCCATGTTTTGTTTATATATACACATATTTGTTGAACACAGATAACTTTTGTCTAATCCCTGCATTTATTTTGAATTTTACTTGCACTGATTCACTTACTGCTGTATTTCACAGAACCTCGGTCCATCTGTGCTGGCTGGGGTGGCTGTCATGGTCATGCTGATCCCTTTTAATGCTGTCATTGCCATGAAGACCCGAACATACCAGGTGTGAACACTCAAACTACGCAATAATTTAATGTTATTGTCTGTTAACTTTCATTGAAACCACTTTTTTGTGTGTTTCAAATTGTGTTGCTCATATTTTTGCTTTACAAAGAAGTGCATAAAATAGAAGTTCATTGCATTAATCATCAGTTTGAACTTTTTATGTGATTTTGCATACATTCGCCGTGTAGTATGGAGTATATCGATATTTAATAAACTAGTTTTGCTTGTTGTAATTATTCCGTCCTTCCATGTTGACCATGAAGAGATTCCTTCATAATGCAATTTCAGCATAAACTCAAAAATGTATTGTACAATTTATCTGAAGTTAATATGAAGCTTCAGCAGTCTCATTTAGAAAAGTGGATGTCTTCCAAAGCTACATCCTTTTTAGTATGAAATTCCTTTTTTCTTTGGCTGTAACACAACAAAGCAGGGGCCAGCACTATAAACGAGAGAGTCTGTGACTAACTTACTGAGTGAGTGATGACGTTAACACAAGTGGCTGGTCGAGTGTTGGTGTTTCCCCATTGGCTGTTCTTCTCTTTCAAAATGAATAGGCGCAGACAGTGCTGAATCACATCCTCAGGAGGTAACGGCTGGTTCACGCTACCTACAGTAACTGTACCTGTGCGTGACGGCGACCTCTCTGAACTTAATATCTTGAGTGAAAACAGACATTTGAGGATGTTATTTTGGTACTATTGGAAACACTAATTGACATTTTTCACTTTTTCTGACATTTTGAAACAAACAACTATCAATCGATTAATTAAGAAAATAATCGTCTATGAAAATAATCATTAGTTACAGCCCTTCTTGATATGACTATCAACAGATTTTTTCAGTCCCTTTAGGTGAAATGTGACTGCAGGCTGTGAGGCTGCTCTAACATGTTAATATGTTCCCCAAAATAAAAGCCAACTGGTAATGCCACACACAGGCACTGCTAATGCTTGTAGTGTGAACAGGCCGTAATTCTCGACACAGCAAACGCAATGACGTCACTTCTGGTGTGCAGACCATCTCGCTGGGTGTACTGTGCCGAGCATAAACAAAGCTTTGTTAAAACTCGTGCGGGACACTGTGGCACAGACCTCGCAGATGGTGCACAAGCTATAGTACAACACATATAGTGGATACCAGCAGCAGACTGAGCTTTATGTTTGTATGTCTGTATGTTTATGTATGTATTTTTACATGATGTCACGTTATCCATGGATCCCTTCAAAAGAAGTTACTTTTGTCCACTTGTCTTTGTCTTTGGTGCTTGATTAATCTTATCAATTCACAAATAAAGGTCAAGGTTCTTGTCTTTCTCTCTCCCAGGTGGAGCAGATGCAGTACAAGGACTCCCGCATCAAGCTGATGAACGAGATCCTGAACGGCATGAAAGTGCTGAAGCTGTACGCCTGGGAGAACTCCTTCAAAGAAAAGGTCCTGGCCATTCGGCAGAAGGAGCTCAACACGCTGCGCAAGACAGCCTACCTGGGATCACTGTCCACCATGGCCTGGACCAGTGCCCCCTTCCTGGTAGGTTCGGTCCATATGTCTGGAAGCTGGCTTTCTTTCCGTTTGCTGTGTGAAACTGAATGTCATGATCAGCTGTAGCCTTTTTTTTAAATTCTATTTTGTTGTATGAAGTTAAAGTTGAAGCAAATCCAAACAGGCTGCATGAATGTCTGCAAAATGTCTCCATAAAGGGTTGTTTCTGAAGATGACAACATGAGCATCAGCACTGTTGTTTGCCGCTGAGGGCTTGTTTGAGGTAATTTTGTTGTCTCCAGGCAGCCTGCACAAGCTAATAAATCATGTTTTACAGCTGTTAATACAATTCAACAAGTGTTCAGATAGCCTAGTGTGTAGTCAAAAAATACAAAGGAGCTTTTTAAGAAACTATTTAGAAACCTGGTGATGAAGAGCCCCTTTGTTTAGAAACTATAGATGGAAGAGAATATTCAGGTTTGATATGTTAATAACCTCTAATAGCTAGAAGTTTCTGTTTATTAACAACACATAAATATTAAGCAAATATGAGAGCATCTTAGCATCGTGGCCATTAGGAATCTTCCAGTCCCTAATTCTTACTGATGTGCCAGTGTGGCTCGTGGTATGTCGCTGCTGTTCTGCTGGCACATGATGATTCTCACTCACATGTGCCGCTGCTGTCACGCTGCTAAGGTTTACTTGCTCATGGTGTGTCACTGCTGTCCCACCTAAATATATTCTATTCATGTTAAATCTGCCATAACTCATTTTTTTTAAACAAACAAACAAAGTTTGAACACAACACTAACATATCAAGTAATTGTTTATAATATTCACTCTCTTTTAGCTCTGTTTTTTTAAATTTTTTTTTTGTCACAAACTCCTGATATCTGGCTCGTTAACTGCTAAATGCTCCACTATGATCACCAGCTAGTTGCTAAATGTCTGTCAGCCTGTCTGCTATGTGCTGAACACGACGCTTTGAGAGTGAATGAAAAAAGTAAAGTTGCAGCTTAACAATGAGCTGAAACTCACCATAAAGTTCCATAAAGCTGAGAGGAGTCATTCACTAGAGGTTCATCATTATTAATTACTAAAGCTTATATCTTTAAATAAATAGATGAAAAAATGTGATTTTGATTCATTATACAATGTCATAGAGTTTACATTAATAGCCAAACTTTGTCAAAGGCTGCACTTGCTATACTAGCTTTACCCACTTTAGTGATACTGTCAGAACATGTTGTTGTGTTGATATTTAGTGAAATCACAGTCATCCCTACAATATTGTTGCTATATCAATATTGAGGAATTTGGTAAAGAATATAATGATACAATATGAAACTTCGCTGTCTATGTTGATAGGTTTTTCAGCTATATCGCCCAGGCCTAGTTTTTAGTGTATAGGGCAGGTTAACAGTAATATTTTCTTTTTCTTTTCCTTTCTTGAACTTGGAGCAACCTTTCCACAAGAGGATTTGGCAACATAACACAGCACTTTTCATCTGCTGACTGCCTGTTTACTGAACCAGATCATAAACTTAGAGAAAAGCGTGACCTGATCCAGGAGGTCTGTTGGAGAAATGTCTGTGCGAACGAACAACCGCTCCTTTTCATTTTGGCCACATCGGGTTTTATACTGCAGGTCACACGACAGCACTTAAATTAAGCTACTGGTTGATTGATTTTGTGATCATCTATGTTTTATTGTTGCCGCTTTACGATAGGACTACCCTGATTTATAAATGGTTCATAATTAGGTTATTAACTAGGTTGTAAACACTTTATAAATAATTAATAAACAAGTTATAATGCAGTTTTCATACATCAGTGTGGAATCCAGTTACTGCACACTACTAATTAATCTTACTATTTCATAAATAATTTATAAGGCCAGTGTTATTGTAAAGTGGGACCGTTTTATTTGTCAGATAAATGCACACTTTCCCAGCTCACGGTCAGTGTATATCAGTGATTATAAACACCATGAATATCACCAGCTGTTGAGAATGAAGTCATTGTTGCTGAGTCACTGGTTGACTCAGATGAATGTGCAAGTGTGTGTAGCATCACAGCTCTGACTGCTGTACATCTGAGCGGCCTGTTTGCCGATGTGTTTCCAGGTTGCCTTGACAACGTTTGCCGTGTATGTGACTGTGGATGAGAACAACGTCCTGGATGCTGAGAGGGCCTTTGTGTCGCTGTCGCTCTTCAACATCCTGAGGTTTCCTCTCAACATGCTTCCCCAAGTCATCAGCAGCATCGTACAGGTCTGAACTTTTTCTCCCCCCCCCTTCCTTTTCCTGCATGTGTTTGTTTACAGGTTTCATTGAGTGCCTGACTGTGTGTTTATTCTGCGTGGCAGGCAAGCGTCTCACTGAAGCGAATCCAAGGTTTCCTGAGTCACGATGAGCTGGATCCAAATTCTGTAGACAGAAAGAACACAGCCACAGGTAAAATCAAACACTGCTCCTCCTTTGATTAAGGTTAAAACAACACGCTCTTTCTTTTTTTTTCTACCTTGCCCGGCCTCAGTCATTTCCTGATGTTGTTGCACATGCTTTAAACAGATCTCACTGGTTGCAATACTGTGAGGAAATGTGCATCGTCATTACATGTCATCATCTCACTGTGTAAACTCAGCAGGCTCTTTTAAACTCAAGGCTTCAGGGCAAAGTCACTGCTTCCTACTTGTAGCTTTCACACAGTGACTCAGAGCCTGAGCCAAAGCTTTTAGATGACTAATAGTTAAGTTAATGCCTTTGAGTTTTTGTCCAGTCAAATTCACCTGCCTTTGTGTTGCTCAGCAGACTTTGCAGTGACAGTCGTCAACGGGAAATTCACCTGGGCTAAAGAAGATCCTCCTGTTCTGCACAAGTATGTCACCAAAAGCTACGTTCTGTTTGCACTTGTCATGTATTATACCTGAGGCTGATCTGAAAACATATGAATGTTGACTTTGTGTTTTGTAGCATTAACGTGATGGTGCCCCAGGGCTCCCTGCTGGCAGTGGTGGGCCACGTTGGCTGTGGGAAGTCCTCCCTGATCTCTGCGCTGCTGGGTGAAATGGAGAAACTGGAGGGCGAGGTTTCTATTCGGGTAGGACTTCACTTCGTTGCGTAACGTACCAGCAAGTAGCAGATTATTTTCTTTTCCCTTTTCCTTCTTAAAAAGCTACATTAATCCCTATTCTTCTCATGTTACCAGTGGATCATATGACCATGCGATGAGCCCACAGAAAATTATCACCTGACTCTGCAGTTCAGTTTAGCTCTAAGGAGCATTTTAGCATCTTTCAACTCTTTATTTTGGTTTCATAGATAGTCTCACACAGTCGTTTCCAGGAGCAGCGGACAGCTGCAAAAACAAAAAGCTGTGAAGAAGCCACTGAACCCGACCTGCCCAGCACCAAACAGCAGACAGTCAGTCAGTTAGTGAATAGGTTATGTCTTGAGCATTTAGCGGCTTAAGAGCCAAATATTTCCCTCCAGAATTAACAGAGCTTAGAGGAGAACTGGAAGTTTAAATAGGCAACATGTTCACCATGACAACATAAAGGCATAGTTCACCCCAAAATGAAAATTCAGTAATTATCTACTCACCCTCATGCTGACTGAAGGTCGAGTTTAGTTTCACAGGAAAACAGCATTGCAGAATCTTCCAAACAATTTAAAAAGATTAAAAAAAATGCCTCCATACTGCTTGTCTGGTGTAATCCAAGTCTCCTGAACCCCCAACATGCCATTCACTTGTGCGCACCAAGTTAAGGATCTGCAGTGAATATTTAGGCTAAAAACATCTTTCAAGTTTAAGTTGTTCAAGTTTTAAGTTGCCGTTTTGATTCAGTCTCACCTCTCTCATCATCCTCACTTTTCACTCAGATAATATTTCCTGTACGCTACCTGCCGAGCATCAAACTGCTGATGAACATAATGCAGCATTTAACAGCTAAAACCCCAGTTACTTCCCTGAAAAAATCTGCTTTTTTGGATTGCCTCCAAATGACTAAAAAGATCTATTAATGCATGTTATTACAATAAAATATTCTGAATCTCTTGTGTGATTGCTTTATTATAAGACAGGTGAAGAGCGCTTCAAGTCTAGCCCACATTCATATTTAAACATCGCTTTTTACTAATGTTTACATGTGAGATTATACGTGTGATTAATAGGTCTGTTGTGCATTAAGTACACAGTTTTACAAAAGACAGAAAACAGAAGGGAATTAGTCAGTTTGACTTTCTTTATATTATGCTGTATGCACTGTTAATAGAGATGACTCCAGTAATATCTCTAAGGCACAAAACAACAGGAGGGGCAATGTCCTCCCAGGGTAAATCAGCCATATTACTTCAAAAAAAAAAAAAGAAACATTGGCACAAACAATATGAATGTCATAAGAAAGAATTTACCAGCTAGGAAAATCTGACATAATTTTGTAGGATATACATGTAGATATATTCTGGGGACGTAACAATCTTTAAGGGTTGCTCATTGCCAGAACTGTCATTGGAGGAGGTGGTGTAAAGAGAAGTTTCTCTCCTCAGGGCTCAGTGGCATACGTACCTCAGCAGGCCTGGATACAGAATGCCACCCTGCGGGACAACATCCTGTTTGGAAAAGCTTACAATGAGCAGAAGTACCGCTGCGTTTTGGACGCCTGTGCCTTAACTCCTGACCTGGAAGTGCTGCCTGGAGGAGACATGACTGAGATCGGAGAGAAGGTACAAAAGAGAGAAGAACTTTCATCTTCCTTTCTCTTCACTGACTCATCGCTTTTTGTTTCAGTTTTCAGGTGTCAGCTCTGCCTCTGGTTTCGCTTCTGCAATTCTTGGTGTCTGTTGATTCTAAATTTAGTTTTGTTCAAGTTATGTTATGAGAAACACCCTTTTGTCATAAAGTGTACTAGCCAATAGCAACAGTAATTAAAGCAGTTCTGATGACATCTCAATCCTGCAGGGCATCAACCTCTCTGGCGGACAGAGACAGAGGGTGAGTCTGGCCCGAGCTCTGTACAGCGATGCTGAGGTCTACCTGCTGGACGACCCACTGTCAGCTGTGGACGCCCACGTGTCCAAACACATCTTTGATAACCTCATCGGTCCAGAGGGTGTGCTGAAGGGAAAGGTGAGGAGAGTGTAAATCCAGGTTTTCTTTTTCTTTTTTTTACTTTTGACGTAAAAATCCCATGCAAACCACACTGCCGAGGTAAATTAACAACAAAGTATGGTTAATAAACATATGACATTGCCTTGAGTCCTTGTGGTGATCTGTTGTGCTCATAAATTTGGCCATGAACAATGCTCTGTTTCAGGCTTGTGTAGCACAGCCTGAAACAGGATATGAAATCGGCTTGTGTAGATTGCTCCGAAGTGACGAATGTCTCTTGGAAGCAACCAATCAAATCATCCAAATGTCTTGTTTTGACCACAACCCAAATACCTTCAACTTAATGTCTTAAAGGAGTAAAGAAACCAGAAAATATTCAGGTTTAAGAAGCTGAAATCGGAGATTTTTCTTGAAAAATTACTCAAATCAATTCATTGATTATCTAAATAGTTGTTGTAACAAATGACATTTCCATCAGCCTCAGTTATACTGTGTATTTAGCACTAATTAGCAAATGACTGTACAATACCTGTTAAACTATCTACTTAATTTTTTGTTAGCTGTAGATGTTGACATTAGTATTTAGCTCGAAGCACTGCTAAGTGAAGCCTCGCAGAGCTGCTTGCATGGTTGTAGACTCTCTTGTTAAGGAAGTTGTATCTTATCTTTTTACTAGAGAGGAAGCTGCGTCTTTTTATCAGTTTATAGCTTGTTTGCTTTTCATATTTATGACACCAATTTCTGATAAGAGCAGCTTCCTGTGTGCTTAGACTCTGCTGGGAAAGCACACACATTATAATACTTGAATATTTCATTGAAGTTGTAATAAAAGGTGTGTCCATGTTAGACTGTGGGGTTTGTATATTATGTGTGTAGTTTATTAGATGACAAGGTTTCTTTTGTTGTTTGACTCCAGACACGTATTCTAGTGACACATGGCATCAGCTTCCTGCCTCAGGTGGACAACATCATGGTGATAGTGGACGGCAGGGTGTCAGAGATGGGCTCCTACCAGGAGCTCCTCAACCAGAACGGAGCCTTCGCAGAGTTTCTCAGGAACTACGCCCTGGAGGACATCATCGAGGAGGACGAGGGCGCTGGTAGAGCATCAACTCCTCTACTTTTTTATCATCCTGTATATCAGGAAAATACGGGACGAATGCTGTATAACATAACATAATATGACATATCAATGCTTTTACAGATGAGTTAATGGAAGATGAGGAATTGTTCCCTGAGGACGCACTTAGCAACCACATAGACATGGTGGACAATGAGCCGGTGGTCAATGAAGCAAAGAGGAATTTCATAAGGTAGAGAACATTTTTAAGAGTTTCTTTCTAACTATCTATAGGCCTCTTCCTTTCTTTCAGGGGAGTCTTTTCACTTAATAGCTTGTGATCAGATGAGATATTATTTGGTCCTCCAATACATATCAATCAATCAGTCAAATTTTATTTATATAGAACTTTTCATATAAACAGAATACAACACAAAGTGCTTCACACAATAAAAACAATAAAACAATACCCCCCACACACACATACGCACACACAGCAAAGACTGTGTAATGGTAAAGACTAAAGAACAGCACTCACAAAAAAACAGGAACTGAGGAAACGCTATCATAAGTGCACTATCATAAGTACTATATATCATAAGCACACATCATAAGCACTACAGCAACTTCTGATAGGTCAGACCAGTGTGATCACCTGTTTAAATGTTGGAGTTAATAGCTTAAAATGACAACAGACATAAAACAAATTTGCCAGTTTTACAAATCTCCACAATTCAGGTCAGCTGACAGTTGTCTACCAGGAAGTGACAAATAAGTGACAAACACCGACAGTACTTTTTCTCCATTTCCAGGCAGATCAGCATCATTTCAGCAGACGGAGAGAACCCCAGATGTCGCTCAGTGAGGAGACACGGCCAGAGCCAGAGGAAACACTCTGAGCAACAAGAGAGGAAACCACATGATAAGGAAAAACTCATCCAGGCAGAGACCACAGAAACAGGCAAGGTCAGTCCATCACATCTCTGTTGCCTTCTTATACAAACATCTTTAGTTGTCTATTTCACTTTTCACGTAGACGTTTTCCCTGTTTTTACTCTCTGGCCTCTAGCTGCCTTTCTGATTGTAGTTCATGTAGTCTGATTTTGAGCAGAAGTGTTTGCAAGTTCATGCTACATCCTGCTACAGACAGATCAAATCACATTTACCTGAGTGCACTGTTAATGCCAGGGGAGACACTGGTGTCCTCAAATTAGCTCATTTATAAGCTAGAGTTTATATTAAACATGTACTTCTTTGTCACTAAATCCTCAAACAATAGACAGCTGCTTTCCATCCCCATAACAGTACAGTATCACACTATTACACTGTTATTATTTTACAGAAAGTAGTGTAAGATACATTTGAGGCTTTCTGAACCGACATCGTCTGAACTCAGCCTGTTAACTGTTAACCAGGTGAAAGCGAAGGTGTACCTGGAGTACGTCAAGGCGGTGGGACCTCTGCTGTCAGTGTTCATCTGCTTCCTGTACGGCTGCCAGAGCGCCGCCGCCATCGGAGCAAACATCTGGCTCAGCCAGTGGACCAATGACGCCTCAAAAAATCAGACTCAAGAAAATGTTCATATGAGGGTGGGGGTGTACGCAGCACTGGGCATTGCACAAGGTAAGAAACACTGAGTGTCACAGTAAACACTGAATAAGGCACTATGTCATTTTAAACAGATAGTTCAGTACCTCATACAACCCTTGAAAGTTATACCTTATTCATCTCTGTGCATTTATTATTTACTAACTGCCTTTTTTTTAAAGGATCACTTTGTTGTGAAGCCACATCATGGTGCTTGAATTATTTTTTAACCTGAACAGATACTTAAACTGCACGGTGCCAAATGTCTTCCACCCACACAGCTTCTTGTTGCAGAGTTTGTTGAAATTAACTGAATGTTTTTGCTTTGCAGCCAGTTGAAAAGTTTCTTTTCATACAGTAAGCTCACTGGAGAGAAGCTTTGGGCAAAAATAGCTTCAGTGCACAAACCTAAAGGACCAGCATCCCATCTATACATAACACTTACTGTAGTATGCACTGTTATTGTTTGGTGGTTCTTGTTGGTTGATAGCATGGTGATATGCATGTTTGTTAATGTGTGGCATAATGTTTTACTGCTGTTCCTTTTACAGTGAACTCTTGCCTTTACGTCTCCACATTCAGGACAGACGCTGCGCGTGTCTGCTAGTAAATCCATTGTCTTCTCATTCCACATTAAAACCCTTCTCTCCAATATCTTTCCCCTCCACTCCTCCTGCTCTGGTTCAACCCCACCTCAGGTATCCTGGTCATGATATCTTCCTTCACACTAGCCATGGGGAACATCGGCGCAGCCAAGAAGCTGCACCATAACCTGCTCACCAACAAACTTCACACGCCCCAGTCTTTCTTTGATACCACGCCTATAGGACGCATCATCAACCGCTTCTCCAAGGACATCTACGTCATAGACGAGGCCCTCCCGTCCACCGTGCTCATGTTGCTGAGCACCGTCTTCACTTCTCTCTCCACCATGATAGTTATCATTTCCAGCACTCCCATCTTTGCCGTTGTCATACCGCCCCTGGCATTCATATACATCTTTGTCCAGGTACTCGGGAAAATGTTGCTCCCGTCCCAGATGATCTTCCTCTTCCTCTTTTCTTTGCAAATGTGCGACTCTTCCTCTTCCTGGAATGGCATGCAAGCATGCACATTGGCGCAGCAGCTTTTTTTTTTTTAACCTTCCAGTTTTGGCTCTTGTTTCTCTGTAGCTGTGATGTTGTCCGTGATGAGCGTCCGCAGTTCTGATTGTCTCCTTTTCAATCGTAAATTCACTTTGCTCTCTCTCCGCAGCCCAAAACACTTCCTGTCCTGCCCGCAGCCTGCTTCCACACATGTGCACACATACACACACACACACAAACACACACTCATAAAGATATGCACACTGTCATGTTTAGCAATACAGCCAGCCCCGATATAAACACAGTATTCTGAAGTTACTCAAATGTCAAGCCTGACCTGAGAGTGTGTCAGGAACCAAAGGAAATGAGTGATCTATAACCTCCCTCTAGTGGTGAATTATTGTTAATACAGCAGGATCTGCTCCATTAATGGGTTTTTACTGTAGGCCAGTGTGACTGACTGACTGCAGGGATTTGTTTTAGGGATTACTAAGTAGCATATGGAGCTGTTAATGTCATTGTTGTGAAGCGAAGCCTTTTTTGTTGTCATGGAAACATGAAGCAGATGTTGAAATAGTAAAAGAGTAGTGGGCTGGTTTGATAACAACTAATTTGTGTGTGTGACAGTCTAAGGATTCCTCACACTTTTCTCAGTTTAAGCCCTTTAAAGATATGTCTTTAGACTAAAGTTAGGGTTGTTATAACATGGTGTGTAACCCAGGATTCAAATTCTTCTTTTAGTGGCTGTTGTCAAATTGGCATGGAGTTATAAAGCATAATAAATGCTGAACTTGTAATACATTTTGTCCACCACTTATAATGCTTTACAAAAAAAACTGTACAAATTGTCATGCATGATTAAAAACACTTGAAGAGTTTTATAAAGCCCTTTAGATGCCTTATAATGTGTTATGAATAGAGTTATAGTGCATTATAGTCATGACGTGTGTTTGATTCAGTGCCAGTTATAAAATAAGACTGCAACACTTATTAATTCTTAAGATCTGGTTGATCTGATTTAATTTAGGCAGAGATGAAGAATAATGCAAGTAATGACTTGAAGAAATGCCTAAAATCACTGTGTCACACAGTTTGGATTTAG
>JAJHUR010092968.1:13593-34532 GCA_027495735.1 Lutjanus campechanus
TTTTTTTTTTAACCTTCCAGTTTTGGCTCTTGTTTCTCTGTAGCTGTGATGTTGTCCGTGATGAGCGTCCGCAGTTCTGATTGTCTCCTTTTCAATCGTAAATTCACTTTGCTCTCTCTCCGCAGCCCAAAACACTTCCTGTCCTGCCCGCAGCCTGCTTCCACACATGTGCACACATATAAACACACACACAAACACACACTCATAAAGATATGCACACTGTCATGTTGAGCAATACAGCCAGCCCCGATATAAACACAGTATTCTGAAGTTACTCAAATGTCAAGCCTGACCTGAGAGTGTGTCAGGAACCAAAGGAAATGAGTGATCTATAACCTCCCTCTAGTGGTGAATTATTGTTAATACAGCAGGATCTGCTCCATTAATGGGTTTTTACTGTAGGCCAGTGTGACTGACTGACTGCAGGGATTTGTTTTAGGGATTACTAAGTAGCATATGGAGCTGTTAATGTCATTGTTGTGAAGCGAAGCGTTTTTTGTTGTCATGGAAACATGAAGCAGATGTTGAAATAGTAAAAGAGTAGCGGGCTGGTTTGATAACAGCTAATTTGTGTGTGTGACAGTCTAAGGATTCCTCACACTTTTCTCAGTTTAAGCCCTTTAAAGATATGTCTTAAATAAGGCCTGTCTATAATGCATTATAAGCACATTCATAAAGCATTATAATGACTTTATGAGGTTATAAAACTCTTTATTAATGTTTATAATCATGCACAACAACTTACAACAAGGTTAAGAAAGTATTGCTCTTGAGAAACACTCTAAAGTATTATAACAGATTATGAATTTTTAGTTTCTTATAAATAAATGTTTTATAAACATCATTAATACGCTATAGCATGACTCTGTGAGCTTTAAATAAAGTGACAGCAGGTTATTAGCAGTTGTATGATGTAAGACATTAACCCATCTCAGAAACTTAAAGTTTATAACTTGTAATGATACGTTAGAGCTGTTCCCTATGTGTCTTTATAACTGACTAAAGTTAGGGTTGTTATAACATGGTGTGTAACCCAGGATTCAAATTCTTCTTTTAGTGGCTGTTGTCAAATTGGCATGGAGTTATAAAGCATAATAAATGCTGAACTTGTAATACATTTTGTCCACCACTTATAATGCTTTACAAAAAAAACTGTGCAAATTGTCATGCATGATTAAAAACACTTGAAGAGTTTTATAAAGCCCTTTAGATGCCTTATAATGTGTTATGAATAGAGTTATAGTGCATTATAGTCATGACGTGTGTTTGATTCAGTGCCAGTTATAAAATAAGACTGCAACACTTATTAATTCTTAAGATCTGGTTGATATTTAATTTAGGCAGAGATGAAGAATAATGCAAGTAATGACTTGAAGAAATGCCTAAAATCACTGTGTCACACAGTTTGGATTTAGCTTTTAAAGATCGTGCGCACTGTTATTTGCAAATGATCCAATTGGATTTGCCTGTCCAGGCATCACCAACCTGTCTGCATGGGTTGCGCATATATAATTATGTAGGCATTGGTAACAACAAACGCTGGTGACACAACTTTCCAACACAGAAGCATGAATTGGAGAGCCGTCATCTCGCCCTCCAAACGAATGTGCTTTCAAGACAAACTCATTGACGGAGGAGTCTGGTATTCTTTGCAATGCTCAACTACTGTGATGCATGTCACTCTGGATTTGACGTCGTCATTGTGTGTTGCTTTGCGAGTGACGAAAATACACTTTGAAATCCGATTTGAGTGTGAGAAACATCTATAGAAATCTGATTCTGTATTTCAAACCACTTCAGAATGTGGCTTGCAAAAATCGCATTTCATGTGGGGTTTTTTTTTGCTGTTCAGACTTTCCTAAAATCAATCTGGATCCAATCTGGATACCCCCAAAAACAGATTTGACAATCAACACTACTCTCACCAACTTCACAAGCAGTGTAGCCATCGCTCGAACATATTTACTGCAAGTATGTGGCACCCACACGAAGATAGAAACAATGAAACATATGGTGTTACTGTAGAGGGAGGATTGATATCAACGTTATATTGTACCACTTGGTTTGTACTGACGCCCTGTTCTACTTCTAGGGAACTGTGCTGGCACACAAGACGTTTTTATGTTTTTTTAATGTTTGTCTTGGACACAAACGTTGTAAATATTAGACCTGGTAGTTAGCCTGAGCAGTAATAACCACCATGGCAGGACACCCAGAGAGGAAGATGAAGCATCATCAAGAAAGAACTGATGATTTAAAAAAAAACATACAACTGGAACTTTATCTTATTTTCAGTCTCATAGATTGTTACAAAGCCAAAGTCAAGTACTGAATGTGACTTTGTGGAAGCTGCCATTTCATTAGATATTAGGAATGGGTCTTCATCTATTTAACACAGGTGTTATTGTGTTGTCACAATTGACCCCTCCCCTCCCCCCTTCTCGCAGGTATGCTGTTGTTGGCTAACTGCCTGTTGTGCCGGTCCTACAGTATGCTGCGGGCAGCCAAGCTCATGCACCGCAACATGCTTCAGGGGGTCCTGCGAGCTCCGCAGGCCTTCTTCGAGAGCACCCCCACTGGGCGGATACTAAACCGCTTCAGCAAAGACGTGGATGCTATAGACTCCCACATCCCAGACAATATTGACATATGGATGCGCACTTTCTGGTACACACTGAATGTGCTGCTCATATGCTCTGCCCTCACCCCAATGTTCCTCATAGTCATAGCCCCATTAATGGTGTTCTATTGGTGGGTTCAGGTAAATAGGAAACGAGTCTGCTAACTCATTAATACGACATGCATGTCTGCGAGTGTTGTGGAGTGTGTGTGCTGGTAGACTGCTGCATGTGGTTGAAGTGTTGATAACTGCTGTTCTAGTGCTGCAGACGCAGTGTAGTTTGGTCTCTGCTAGTCCAGTAGTCATAGTGGGCAGTGGCTCAGTCTGTAGTTGTAGACTGTGTAAGCTCTAGTCAGCAGCTCGCTGAGAACTTAACAGTTAAATTTGAGTATTTTTTGAAAATTAAAAGTTCAGCCATATGACACCACCAGGGTTCCTACACAGTAGAGAAAAGTATGGAATTTGATTATAGTAATTTCCTTGGGTATATAAGAAGAGAGTATGGGAAAAAAAATACTGTCCAGACTGTTAATTAATTCTGTTTTCCTTAATGAAAAAAATAAATTCGAATCATACGAACAGTGTTTTTCATGGCGTTTGTAGCAATGTGCCGTTCCGGGAAAAATGTTTACTGCTGTGTAAAGAACAAGGGCCGGGCCAGAGCAAGCCTGATGTTGTTGAAAGCAAGGCGAGAAGTATTAGTATTATTAGTACTTAGCAGGGTTGTGTCATCGCCTAGATGCCACAGCCTACAAATCAGCTCTGCCCTAAATGCTTCATAACCGTCCCAAATCCACACATCCACAGCCAAATTAGTCTGAAAAGAAAATGCAGCAATATCCTCGAATTTTATATACAAAGCATCACACGTAACCAAGTATTAAGCTTCTCTGAACATTGGTTATTTGTACTAATGTGGTCTCTACGGAGAAGTCTGGGAAAACTAGGAATTTTGAAATGGAAAATGTGTAGGAACCCTGCATTAATCTTCGGAGGCAGGGCTGCTCAGGGGGCAGAAATAATCTCACCAGGTATACTGTATAAGTAGATTCATCTTATTCACACAGGAAAGTAAGCTCAACTGTTGTTTTTCTACTCAGCTGTCTACTAACTGAAAGTGGCTATCTTTAGTATTTTAACAGATTTCTATGTGAGCTCTTTAGTGGTCTTTTTCTAACCATACTGGCTGATCTGTTGAGATCTTGGGTGCCAGGAGGAACCTCTCGCATGTTATTCCTGCCACAGGAGCAGCTCTGTCTTACAGCAGTTGTTAGTGGTTGTGTGTGCAGTGTTCATCACTGCAGAGTTGATTTTTTTTTTAACTCATACCAATAAGGCAAATTCTCAATAATTCAACATTAATCTTTGCTAAATAAATGCTAGTGCTTGGCATTATTTGTAATATTTGACTCTGACTAGTTTCAAGGCAAATGGGTCGTAGTTCTTCTTTGTATCATGTTGAGATTAAAAGCTTGTAAATGTGGGAGTCATTTTAGATTTGATAATACACACTCCTGTGTGTGACCTCAAGATGGCATGGTTTGGTATATTTCTGCTGTTTTATCTGGTTAAAGGGGCACTCCACCAATTTTACATGTGAAGTTCGCCAATACTCATCACAAGGACTAATCAGCCTGTGGAAACAACAATATAATGTCCTCTGTGGAGCCCTGGAGAGAACATTTCAAATTTTTTGGGGAAAAAAAAGTAACCCAAATGATGTTATCAGGGTTATTTCATCTTGGTTTTAACAGAAAGCCTGTATTACAAATGTGTGGGGCTTGAAAGTATCTAATGCCTTTGAAATTCTGACATATACTGGGGATGAAGTCAGGATGTATCACTCAGCCGCTGCTGCTTTGGGTTTGAATAGGGGTGTTGGGGGGGGGGGGATGATACAACATTGTATCACACTATTTACAGTGGCAATATTGTATCAATACACAGACGTTGAATATTGATCCTTTAATATATAAGTTATCAGTATTGCAAATGCAAATTGAACTTTTCGACACTGAGTTGGTGATGCTGAGTTTTTTTTTCCCAGTGAGGCCCACAGAGGTCTAACCTGACACACCAGATGGTTTGTTATACAGAACCATCTGGGAAGTTGTCCTTAAAAACTCTTTGGAAAAGGGCAGGCACTTTCAAAAAACACTTGGCAGGTGATTGAATGAATCATCTGTCTGTCAAGTCTAACACAGGCTTCAATTAATCAGATCAAGAAACCATATGACGTGGTAGGAGAGCGCTAAGGAGGAAACTTAACAATATGCCGTACTCTTAAGTATGCAGTTAGCATGTCGGTATACGATTTTTGTCGCTTTTGTAAAGAAAATTTGCGCACTCTTAGGAATACGGAAATCACATTTACTTCAAAAAAAGGCAACGGACGAGAAAAGTGTTCATGAACGACTAATTGATGTCTCGCTGTCGTCAAACACCTAAAACCACGGCCGCAGCTTGGACGCTGATTGACTGCATCACTTTTGGTGCAGACTGGCAAAATGGAATTTATGTGAGCTTGTGAATGCAGCTGCCTCGCAAGGTAGGCTGTGGTCAGGATCTAACTTATTATAACCGTGATGACAAGGTTTTCCTTTGAGGACATAATTTGCACTTGAAAGAAGGTAATAAATCAAAATATATTCTAATATATGTTATTGCAGTACTGGGCATGTCACAAAAGTTTTAAAATCACAATAATATTGTGTAATGACTTAAATACTCTGATAAAATTGTATCACAGGGCCTCTAGTGATTCCCACACCTGGTTTTGACGTTCATTTTTTTAGCCTTGCGGGTCCCCCAGCTGTATGCAAGTGACATACTGAATTGTTGGAGTAGCCCTTTAACCTGCTGAGTAGAGATCAGACAATGTTAGCTGCTCAATCTGTCAGTCAATCTATCATTATAACATTTAACCTAACCATACTTACACCGTTTTTTGTTTAATTATGTTTAATTTTAGAATCTTGACTTGAACTCATCAGTCACAAATACATTTAATAGAAAATTATAGAGATAGTCATGAAAGTACACTGTAGAGCAGAGAATCATGGGGTGTTATGGGACTGTGTGCTCACCGTTAACATTCATACTAACCTCTCAATGACTTAAACCAGCTGTACTGACACAAGCTCATATTAATCCTCTGGCTTTGTCGTGGCTTCCATCCTGCATGGCCTGTGTCTCTGCTGCATCATTTCTCTATAATCTTACTGCCAGACGGCCTTCTGTCCGAATGGTACATGTTGAAATTCTGCAAATGAAAGCCAAACCGCTCACTACATCAATATGATGGCACATATAGATGCTATGGGAAACTAAGCTTTTAACATTTTCAAAGTAATTCCATTTTTTAATTAGGCTATAAATGTGATTTTAATGCAGAAATATGTGTGATGAAAACAAAACACCTGCAGTTAAACATCAGTGGATCGCACACATTTTATTTAGAGAGTAAGACATTCCTGATTTGCATGTAGACTTTGAACTCACCTCCTCTGAGGGTCTTATGAAACATTAGCTGGCATCTTATCAAAAATGTCTAAATTGGAATATTAAATGAGAACTGCAGGTGTTCTGTTCTCACAGGCTTTCTTTATTACTCTGTGTGCGTGTGAATGTGTGTGTGTGGGCTCATGTTTGTGCATCATAATTGTTTTTGAATATCTGAGCAGCTGTGACCTCTTGTTCACTTGTAATGTTGTGTTTGTTTCTCAACCCCTGTAGAGATTTTACGTTGCGACGTCTCGGCAGCTAAAGCGTCTGGAATCGGTCAGCCGCTCTCCAATATACTCCCATTTCTCAGAGACCGTCACAGGCTCTAGTGTAGTCCGAGCCTATGGCAGACACTCTGCCTTTGTTCTGATGAGTGATATGAAAGTGGATGACAACCAAAAGAGTTACTACCCTGGTATAGTGTCCAACAGGTAAGTGCTCTGTTTCAGCTCAACACAACAGCAGCTGTGTTCCAGTATTGTCGAAAAAGACTTTGTGTCATAATTTATTCTTCTGTACACAGTCACTCGAGTGATGGATAAGGGGACATGCGTATCACTTTCCTTGCTGTGAAATATTCCAATTTCATACCTGTACAGTATGAAATTGAAACTTGATGACCTTCATTTATGGAGCACTTTTCAAAAACAAGTTACAAATATGAGAAAACTACAAAAATTCTAAATCAGAAATACTGTCCCCAGGGGGGAATTGTTCCCATTCAAGAACAGAAAAATATATGACATAGAGCGATTAGAAGTAAAAAGAAATATACAGAATATAAAAAGGTGTGTAAAAATATGTTCAGTCTACTACCAAATATACTCGGAGACAAAATGGCAGTAACAGATAATAAAACAAAATATACACAGTAAAAGTATGTGCCTCATTTTCCCAAACAGTAAAGAAACGGCTAGCCTGGCTCTGTCCAAAGACAACAGAATCAACCTACAAAATCCAAAGTGTAAAAATGACAGTTTGTGGATTTACTTGTGTTTACTTGCAGGATTATTTCTGATGCACTTGCTTTTTCTGTCTCCGCTGGTTGCGTAGCAGTCTCATGGTGATAAGTCTAGTATGTCCCTGCTCCACACCGAGAAACAGTGTGGCACATCTCTGTAAAACCACAACTTCACATTTTTTACACTTTGGTGTTTGAGAGGATTTAATATGACATAACACACAAGATGTAACATGTCAACACGGGGTGGCACAGTAGGGCAGTGGTACGCACTTTTAGCCACTAAAAAAGTCAATATCACTTTAAGTGTGCACTATCTTTAGCATGTTTTCACTGCTTTACTTTACTGTCAGATGCCCTTTCCAACTGGGAGCTGAAGCTAAAACCATGATTTTACCTCAGAGAACACAGGGGTTGCTGGTCTACCACTGCCTTGATCGGTTAGAGTGTTTGTGTTATTGTGTGATTTTGGTGTTTTAAAGGTTATTTCAGATCCAAATTAACATTACTCACTGTGGACTGAGGCAGTGGTAGTTCAGCAACTCTTGTCTAATGTGAGTTAAAATTACTATTTTTGTTAAGGGAGCCTGGAGTGAATGTCTTCAGTTCCCTGTTGTCCAGTTGGCTCAGACTCGTAGACGCAGATTAAGTGGGAGCAGCCGTTTGCACCCGTTTGAGTGGGACAACAGTTAACAACTGATAATAATGTTTGCGTTTCCAATAAATACCATAAGTAATCAAGCAAACTCGGGCTAACATTAACAAACTAAAACTTCTGCGCGTGCTGTAGTAAACTTCCAGTCCTGTTCAAGTAGTGACTGAGTACAGAAGGTGAGAGACACAAAAGAAAATGAAGAAATTCCAACACTGGAATATATCTGCTGCCAGATGTTTCACTACATAAACATACAGAGGAGGACTGACCGCAGAGGAATGGGTTCGCTCAGCTGTGCAGCAGATCTCACATAATCTCACATGCAGCAGCTGAATGTGATCTCACTTGCCACAGTGTTCACGTATCATATATTATACTTAGTGTACAGAACTTGACTCATCATAGCAGGTGTTGCTAAAATCACTGAAGATGGCTCTGTTCCATGTGACCCAGTAAGCCTGCCAGTGAGTCAGCTGGTACAATATCAGAGCCTAGAACTGGAACATCTAAATATAATACAAACATCATACACCTGTGCTTTTTCTGCTCGTGTTCAGATAACTGCTGTGAAAAGACAGCGTGCCTGAAAATGTATAACTCGCTAATTTATTCTTTAGTTGGTAACGCTTAAATATCTAGGTCCCAAAATTTCATGGTAAATAGGTAATTACCAAGTAATATATTTGAAATCCCTCATGTTAAATTCATGCTTAATTATGTTATGATTAGCAAGTACCATTTTCATGTAGTGGGTGGTAATTCCAAAGCAACATATTTGGAAAATTTTCTGAATTTACCCGCATATTTCATGGTTTTTCCACATGAAAACAATGCAAATGATCACATGCTTACCATGAAATTTGTTGGTAATTAGCAGGTAAATTTCAAATATGTTGCTTTGTTTTTACCACCAACTGCCTGAAAATAGTACTTGCTGATTTTCACATATTTGACCATGAAATTTGGTGATAATCAAATATTTTGCCAACTATTTACCTTGAAATTATGGGACCTGGAAATTGAAGCATGACCCCCTATAGTTAAATATGTTTGCAGTTACACACACACAGTATTTATACCAGAGTCTGAGCTCCTCAGTTCTCCATCAGGTCTGACTTCTCATAACCCTACTGTAACACTCTACTGTCACAAACTGTTGTCATCCAGGTGGCTCGGAGTACGTATTGAGTTCATTGGAAACTGCATCGTGTTGTTTGCCGCTCTGTTTGCTGTGACTGGAAAAGAGAGTCTGAACCCCGGCCTCGTGGGTCTGTCAGTGTCCTACGCTCTACAGGTGAGCAACACTAATATGATCTATCTGAAGCATAAACTGTTTACATCACACAAATCAACAGCTGAGGTGTTTGTTTTGTTTTTATGGCATAGCAGAGATAAGTTACTGTCATTATACTGTATATGTTACAAGTAAGCGTTGGTAGCATTGAGTTGTGTTGAAGTTACAAATAACTTAAATATTTTTTCAGTTATAAATGATATATCACCTGTGTTTTACTGTTGATAATGTCAAGGGGTCACTCGTTAAGACTTAAGTCACAGAGAATCAGGGCATTCAGAGTGGAAGGCAAGGAAGAACGTCATAGTACAGGGACACTTGTTTTTAACTGCGTATGACAATAAATGCTTTGAATTGATCTGAATTATCACCAGTTTTGTGGTTAAACTCGGTTTGGAGTCTTTCAGCCTGTTTCACAGTACCTCGTTTGTTTTGGTTTCATGGCAGCAAAAAGCAGCTCTTATCAACTTAAACTCCAACAGCAGGCATCTGTTTCCATGTTTGTTTGTTTTTAAAAGCTCTGCTGTTTGTTGCTGGGCTTCTTGTGCACAATGGATTTATCAGAGAGACAAGCTGGTGAACATAGTGGAGTATTTATCAGCTGAAGATCCAGATATTTTTCCCATGAGATGAAGACCAAACAGTAACAGTCACCAGATCTCTAGAAACATGACCCCAAATGAATGCTGATGTTGCTCTGCACTGCTCCATGTGTAAATATTAGGCAACTGCTTGCTAACATTTTCACTATAGGTAATAATATGCCGTGAAAGTGGTTAAAAAATCAATAAATGTAGGTACTTATTGGCACGTATTAACCTTTATTAGTAGCTGTTTCCATTGCATTTGCTGACATTGTAGTAAATAGTAAATCTCAAATTTTTGGACTGATTTTGAATACGTCAAACTGGGCCCTGGAAAAATGGAATTGTGATTTCTTCACTATTTCACTATTGGTGTATGTTTATTAATTTATAGATCAAACCATTCATTCAAAAGTAGTTCAATTCCCGCACACTTTTATCTATTCTGCATTTTTTTTTTTTTTTAAGTTCACAAAGACCTTTGTCAATAATAAAGTGACCAAACAACCAGTGAAGACAATAATCGGCACATTAATTGCCAATGAAAATAATGGTTAGGTGCAGTTAGTTACTGAACCATTAAAGGAGGAGGAGATTTTTATTTCTAAAGCTTTACATAAGGCAGCGACTTCAATAACAATAAAAAGCAGATCATAAAAACAATTTGATCATAAAAACTATTTCCAAGCAAGTAAATAAAATCCGAGCAAATAAAACAGATAAAACCAGCAAACCGGGACTGTTAGTAAAAAAAAAAAAAAATCAAAGCAGATGAAACATATGAAACTAATATGCAACTGATTTACATTTCATTTTGACTGGTAATGACCAATCAAAAATGCTGCTGAAGTCCTCTGTCTGTGAGTCTGTGAAAAAGTCTAAAAATAACCAGCAGTATTGCATAACATGTTGCGGGCTGTGCTTTTCTTTCGTTTAATGGGAGTAGAATATTTGTCAAGTTTGAGCATGATGTTTTTTTAGGTGGCTAGGTTCAGCAAAGTGCTTCCATATGGATTATTAACAGCTTAGTTGTCTGAAGAGTGTTTTCACACCCACCTCGTATGGTCCAGACTTTTTCAGTCTGATCCTCACCAAAGTTACAGGTATGAAACCTCCCCCACAGTCCCAAAAAACAGACCATCAAGGTCCGGATCAAACTGCACCATAGTTCGAGTTGTTTCTGGTGTGAAAACGTTTTATGGATGGTTTGGGCTTTTGGACCAATTAAGGAAATTACAACAGGATATCATCAGAGCCTGAAAAAGGAAAAAACAAGGCACCAAAACAAAATGAGCCGCGGGTGCGCACAGGGAGAGGACGATGTTTAATTGACATCTGGTCTGATGACGCATAAACGACCACTGAAGTCAGGCTACCAGCAGAATCATAAACACGCCAACGTCAAACACACGCCCATCTACTAACCAATCAGTGCCCAATACAGGGAGACACAGCTCACGTACGTGATGACGACAGGATGTAGGTATGACATGTAAAGTTCTTTAGTTCGCTTGGATAATTGCAGTGTGAAGCCAAACTAACCAGATCAAATATAAACAGTGTCTGAAAAAAAGTCAACCTTGGTCCAGAATTGAAGGTTGTGATAGCACTTTAAAAGAGGGGGAAAGGTGCAATCAGATCGGTATCTGTATCGGCAGATAATCAAAGTTTTGGTATAAAAAAGTGGTATCGAGCCATGCTTAGACACGACCCCTCATGTTCCAGATGTGTTCAGTTGCACAAACTTGGCACTTTAAATCATATAAAAGGGGATGTTGTTAATTTTTTTTCATATTCTTAAATTGTCAATGTTTCAATCAGTTTGGTCATATTTGTATTTGTACTACTACCAGTTGGAGTGGTAGAAGTATCTACCTAACTGTTCATCTTTTATGTTTAGCTAACTATTTCACTCATGTATCCACTACTTTTAAATAATTGTTTAATCCAGTCACTCCCAAAAACTGGGTCAGGACCCATAGGTGGGTCACAATTTTATTTGGGTCGCCAAATAAATAAAAGACTATGGAAGAAATTGCGCAAATTTAAGATTCAAAATGTGTATATTGTTTTATGGGTGAGAGGAAAAAACAAGAGCCTGTTAATTTCGCCTAAATGCACTTATTTTGTCTCAGAAGGCTAAAATGTCCTGTATTGTTTTCCAGATTATAGGAAATAAAAACAATGAGATGGCCCGTTAACTCGCACTAAACCCATTTATTCCTCATTCATAACGTATTTTCCGCGTGTATGTTTTTATGTGTCAGAATAATATAAGGTGATGCAGAAATCTGTACGCACAGATTAACTCAAGATTTATTGATACGGCCTTTTGTGAACTGGGTTGCAATGGTTTGTCACTTTTAACAAGTGGTTCCCCAGAAGAAAAAAAAAGTTTGGCAAACGCTGCTTAAGACTCCTTTTGGTAACATTTGACACGCTCTACAGCTGATTTAATGGTCTTTCCACAGATCCAACAGCAGGAGTTCCTGCAGGCGATCACTGAAATACATGACATGGCATTGAGAGAGCTATTAAACAAGCCTGTGTTGTTTTTGCAGGTGACCATGTCTCTGAACTGGATGGTGCGAATGTCTTCGGATCTGGAGAACAACATAGTGGCGGTGGAGAGAGTGAAGGAGTACTCTGAGACCAAGACGGAGGTAGGTGTGTGTGTGTGTGAAGTAAAATAGTGTTGGCTTTGTGCTGCAGTTAAAAGCAGGAATTTATCCACATTCCAAAAAAAACGTTCTGCTGCCAGGTCATGTTCTCAACACACAGGAGCTATAAACTCTAACTAGATCCAGAAATGTGAGATTACCTGGTGCCAACAGGGGCCCCTCTGATACATCTGTACTGTACACC
This sequence comes from Lutjanus campechanus, assembly GCA_027495735.1. Taxonomy (NCBI): domain Eukaryota; kingdom Metazoa; phylum Chordata; class Actinopteri; order Lutjaniformes; family Lutjanidae; genus Lutjanus; species Lutjanus campechanus. The sequence continues at coordinate 26,077 of JAJHUR010092968.1, forward strand.
GTGTTCTCCTTCAGCAGTGTGTGCCCCTTCTATAGCTGGTATAGCTGTTAGTGAAGCCTTTGTTAGGAGCATCCAGCGTGTCCCAGAGGTGAAATAAATGTTTGGCAGCTCTAAGTGACTCTGCAAACACACACACACACACGTCCAACTCTCCGAGCTTTTAGAGCGATAAACAAATCAGTTGTGCCGAGAGCCAAGCAGGCTAATGAGTTGTTCAGAAAGTTTTCCTAGTCAGAAGTGCTGCGTTTGTGTTCACAGGCCCCCTGGGAGGTGGAGGACAAGAAGCCCCCACCCGAATGGCCCATGGAGGGGAACGTGGAGTTCCAAGACTACAGCGTCCGCTACAGAGAGGGACTGGACCTCGTCCTAAAGAAACTCACACTGAGTGTCAAAGGAGGGGAGAAGGTGGGGGAGGGTGTGATGAGGTGATCAGTAAGCAATAATGACTCAACAGGGTGGCTTCACTGATCACAGCTTTGTGTGTGTGTGTGTGTGTGTGTGTGTGTACAGATTGGTATCGTGGGGCGTACTGGGGCAGGAAAGTCCTCCATGACGCTGTGCCTCTTCAGACTGCTGGAAGCTGCAGCTGGAGAGATCACCATCGACGAGGTGAAGATAGCTGAGATAGGCCTGCACGACCTCAGGTCCAAACTCACCATCATTCCACAGGTACACAACACACGTCCACACACACATTTCTCACAAGACCAGACTAGTTTGACAGATATGAAACCTTGAAGGGACAGTTCACCTCAAATTCAAAAATACATACTTTTCCTCTGGCCTGAAGTGCTGCTTATCCATCTAGATATCTCTGGTGAGAGTTGCAGAGTTTTGCAGATATCTGCTGTAGAGATGTCTGCCCTCTCTTCAATATGATGTACAAGTCCTGTGATTCTCACAGCACCAAAAAATACATTTGAAAAATTCTTAAGCAATGTCTCTTTCCAAAAATCATGTCGGAATCATGTAGGAACTACTTTCTTTCTATTAGAAAGAAAGTAGTTAAAGAACCTTAAAACCTTGTGCTTCTGATATCAGTATTTTATGGTATTAATCTTTCCATAATGTCTTCAGACACTAACAATCTGAGACCGTCACAAGCACATCACGGTTTTCTCCGTCATATAATTCACTGCAGGGTGAAAGCAGCATTTAACAACTTGTGTTTCAGGCAGTGGTTGTTGTCCACCTCTCTGAGACTCTAGCAAATGAAAACTGAAGTGATTACTGATTGGTTTTCAGTCAGAAGACCAGCGTACAAGATTTATCAGCATCTAGCAAACACCTCATCTCACTCTCCCCTTTCAAGCATGTAGGAAAACCTAAAGTAGCAGCAAGGCTTGTGTAAAATACAAAAGGCCATATTTAGGGCCACTTTTTGGGTTTTCCATTCTGGGCTACTGCAGAAACGTGGAGGTGCTCCCTCTGTGATCCACACCCTCCTCACCCTCCTGGGCTCAATCTAAAGTAACAAAAACATGATTAGTATTTTCAGGTGATCATCCACTAAGGAAAACACACTTTGAATATTATATCCCATTTCCTCTTTTCTGTCAGGAAAATCCCTGTAAATGTTACACACTGGACCTTTAAAGATAAAAATGTAAATATTTTATATCATCAGCATAAATTGGGAACAAAAAGGTGTGAAATGTGAATACTGTCGGCTTTTATTAAAACTGCTACCAAGCCACCAAAACCAAATAAATGCAGACTCGCTCTGATCAGCAGGATCTGCTTGTCTGTTATCTTCTAAGTGTTTTTTTTCTGTCACAGGAGCCGGTGCTGTTCTCAGGCACGCTGAGGATGAACCTGGACCCCTTTGAGAAGTACAGTGATGAGGAGGTGTGGAAAGCTCTGGAACATTCTCACCTCCACAAGTTTGTCAGCAACCAGCCGGCAAAACTGGAGCTGGAGTGTTCAGAGGGAGGAGAGAACCTCAGGTGGGCTCAGAGGAACAAAAGACGCAGTAAACCAGCAGTTTGAATGAATAACTGCAGTTGACAGACACACTAAAGCCTCTCTCTGTGTCATGTGTTGTGTGTACAGTGTGGGTCAGAGGCAGCTGGTGTGTTTGGCTCGAGCCCTCCTGAGGAAGACCAGGATCCTGGTCCTGGATGAAGCTACAGCTGCTATCGACCTGGAGACAGATGACCTCATCCAGTCCACCATCAGGACTCAGTTTGAGGACTGCACCGTCTTTACCATCGCTCACAGACTCAACACAATCATGGACTACACAAGGTGCAGTATGAATAAAACTTTGTGTAGTACTGTTAAGTAAAGTAATAAGAGTAGTATGATGGTATATATCATTTTGTGCCACTGCGGAGCTTCAGACAACAAGCCATCGTGTCAAAGTATTTATTAGTATTTTTTGTAAATGAGCGTCCCAACTGGACATGTTATCATTCAGCGTTTGTGCGCTGTTTGACAATATGATAGGCTGTACAATTAAGTGTAAATGATCAAGTGTGTGAGGAAATTTACTGCAAGAAGAGCAGATGAGGTTTAACAGTCATTTATTAGAGAACCTTCTCAAACACCAGGTGCCAAATATTGTGTAACCATCGCGTCCTTTTCCAGTCCTGTCATGTCTGACTGAAGTCATGACAGATGTTCCTGTAACCATCTCCTGCAGTATGTCTGAATGCTAAAAAGCCAGCACTATCACACAGAAGAAACTGTCTATACTTAATGTGTGTGCATGTATAAATATACAGAGGTGGGACCACAAGTAAGTCTCCAGGTCAGAATATAGACAAGCAAGACCTGAGTTAAATCCCAAGTCCTGAACTTTAAGTTTTGAGCCCTGTCAGCTTCCAGCTTCATTGATTTACAAAGTGACTGACAGTAGCTATATTAATATTAACCTCGACCTGTCGTTCTTTGTGTAACTTCAAATGTCGGACAGAGTTGTTCTGTTAGTATCAAGGGTTAGGGTTAGTATCAAGTATTACTTCTGTCCCATGACACTCATGTAGGCTACATGAGTCTTTTTTCTGTGTTATATGTGAATCAGACAGTGTTCAGTAACTTCTTCTTCTGTACCAGCACTGTGTGCAAGTCGTAAATTATTAGAAATAAGTCCTATTTTTGCCGTGCCGAGGACATTTTTTTCCTTTTGCTGCATCAAAATAGGTATTGAGTATTTTTTAAAATAATAGTATTGTATCAAAGTTTAAAATTCCAGTATTGTGGCAATGATAGTGTGCGTCCTGCTCATAGTTCACGTATAAAATCCCAGCACACCAGGGAGCGCCGCTCCTGCCCGCCTGCTGACAGACAGCGTCGTGATTCCTTCCATTTCTATCACTCTTCTCCTCTTGCATCAGAGTTAGTTTTGTGGTTTGTGGTGATTTAGAGACTCGGCTTGTAAAGATTACAGCCTTGTCTTGCTGTTGCATTGCTCTCTGTACAATGATGCAGCTAAAAAAAACAAGCTGAAACTTGTTTAACAAGCGCTCCTTTCACCTTCTCTCATCAGTCAACCACCAGTGATGCTGTCATGTGGATTTTTTAAGCAAGTGCACCAGCTAATACTCTTCATTGAAATGTTCTCCCTGTCTGTCTTTTTTCTTTTGCCCTTTGCGTTTCTCTTTACAATAAAGATTCAGAATTATTAAACCTTGTAAACCTTGTACAGCCTGTGTTGGCAAGACTGTGCTTATGGTCAGGCCAGTGATACAAATTGAATTTTATGATATGCAGCACTGATATAAGAAGGTGGAATTAATCTTTAAATGCATATGTAGATGTGTGCGTATGCATTCTGAAAATTTGACCCTTGTCTCTTCTCTCCTGCTGCAGAGTGCTGGTGCTGGACAAGGGACAGATAGCAGAGTTTGACACCCCTACAAACCTCATATCACAGAGAGGAATCTTCTACGGCATGGCTAAAGATGCAGGACTGGTCCAGTAGAACCCGCCTTTTTTGTCCCCCATGTTCCAAACCAGAGTTCAGAGGATCAGTTCAGCTTCGTTCAGTCTGACTGTGAAGTTCAGAGCTGGCAGTGGAACTGAAGAGTCTTCAGGACACTTACTGCTGGTTTTGAATGAAGCCTGAACTCTCTGCAGATTTGGATCAATTAGCAGTTGCAAACAGTTTGTCTGAACCCACATCAGGACAGTTACATCCTCTTCTTTGATTGTCTTAAGTTTCTGGCACTGACTGTATCGTCTTGAGTGGGGCATCGCCGTCTCTTTGGGGTCTAAATAGGAAAAAAAAAAACAAGCCATATATGTGCAAGTTCTAGTTGATCCAAGTCTGCTCTATAGTGCCTTCTGCCAGTGGGATGAAGAAAGCCAGTGAATGTATCGTTTTCTAATCGGCTGTCTGCTGCAAAACAACGAGAAAAAAAAAAAGGAGGAACTTTTTTATTTTATTTTTTCTACAAAGAAAAATGCTGTGCCACTGTACTTTCCTCGTAAGAAAAAAAACGTACACTTTTGTGATACACCCACTTATTTTTGTACTGTACCATTATTTAAGCTACTTTTTAAAGAATTGTTTCGTCTAGGGAAATTTGCTCAGTTACATATGTGATTCTTTTGTGAACCAAATCTATAAAAACTTGAATTCTGTACCACCAAAATATGAAATATGAAAATGCCTTTATTAAAAAAAAAAAAGGAAGATGAATGTTTGTGTGCTGTCTTGAAAATTAGGAATAGACGACAAACTCTCTAAACAAAGATGCGAGCGTTTACGCTGCGTTCACGCAGTGTCAGCAGAATGTAAAGAAGCAGAAAACCAAAGTCTCCCTCTTGAGTCAGTGTTTGGTTTGTCCATTCTGGGCTACTGTAGAGACATGGCGGTGCAACATGGCAGCCTCCATGAAAGAGGACCCACACCCTCTGAAGATATAAAGCTCACTCTACTGTAATGAAAACTCAAATCTTATATTTAGGTGCTTATACATGAAAGAAATCATACTTATAAATATTACATTCCATTTCTGCCATGGTTTGCCAATGAATCCTGTAAATCTTACACACTGGAGCTTACAGTTACATATTTGGAGTTTGTTAACAATGAAACTGGATCCAAATAAACAGTGCTGGAAGAAATATGCAGTCTTTACTGGAGTAAAAGTAATAATAACAAACTAAAGAAATACTTGAAGGGACAGTTAACCCCAAGAAGGAAGGAAGGAAGGAAGGAAGCATGCATCTACTCATGGACAAGAGGCTTGTGCTTGTGACAATACAGGATGTAAACATTAATTACCCCAACTGAGCTGCTTTGCATGGTGATGTGGTTGGCAGGTGTAGTTAGATAGGCAGAAAACCGTTCCTACATGAAACTGCTCACAACACGGTCTGTGGATTATCTTGAGTAACCAGGTTATGATTTATAGACAGAGACAACGGTGTTGAGTTTTTCAAAATTTTTTGGTGCTTTGAGCATCACATCTAGTCCCATTATATTGGAGAGAAGGCTGACATCTTTACAGCTGATATCTCCACACTCTGCAACTCACACATTCTCATTATTGCTCTGTCCCTTACATGTATTGGCAGCTTGATGCGCATAAATAGGGTGGGCAAAATCTTGGTGTAACACAACACAATCAACAGCACCACAGTGCACAACTGCAGCCTCCAAAATAACCATACAGTGAAATTAACACCCCAAAAAACTATTTTAAAACTACAGTGAAAATGGAACATTGTAACCATCAAAAACAAAGAACTCATCCGTGTACCCAATAAACTGAATGCGTATTTAACAATAGACAGAATAAACAGAAAGAGCCAAGTAGAAATGGTGATTTTTTTTTTTTTTTAAATGTAAATGAGAATATAATTACAGGAATTATCCACTAGAGTGCGCTCACAGTCAACCAGGGGTTTCAGTATCACTATGACTTAATCTAAATTTGACTCATCAAGATGTTACAGAGTGTTTTTACCCCTAATTTCTCATTTGGGTTGACCCCAGGTCACATTTTGGCAGAACATGAACATTTTTCAGCAGAAGTGCTGTAATACTACTGTAATTACTACTGTATTACTATTTTAATACTCCTGTATTACTACTGCGGTGTCAGTGCAGTAGTAACCACACAGATATGACATTGCTGGACAATGATAGATAAGGACAAATATTCCAGCTCAGACAAACAGATGAACAAGGTTTCAGTAGTTTGTTGTGTGTTGACCTTTTTGCGTCTTTTAACAATGAGACAGTGAATGGATTTTGTGAACAATGTGTTTTGTCGCTCAGAGGTGAGAAATTGGATGTTCTCAGGATGGATTTGGGATTACGAGAAAGTAATCTGATCCGATAGAGACACACCATGACAGAACTAAGAAGATGAGTTCACCTCAGATCCCTCTGCAGCAAGATGTCTCTTGCCCCACACACACACACACACACACACACACACGCACGTACACACAGACAGACGCAACACTGTGTCCTGATGTTTTACAGAGAAACTGCGGTTTGCATTTCTCAATGTTTTCCTCCAATTACCAATGCCATACACACACTCTCTCTCTGTTTGTCTCTCCAACATGCCAAAACTGACAGATGCTGATAGCCCGGGATGAATGAGCGCTCGGCTGCCAGCTCGCTCAGTAATGTCCCTGCCTATGGGCAAAGCCACATGAAATGGCAGCGAGGTTTGGCTTCGGCCAGCTGCTGACTTGCCCCGTCAGTCTGTGCTGCAGGCACAGGAAGCAGAAGTGAGAGCGAGATTGAAAACAACTTCAGCAAAGTGGTGACAAAGCAAGAAGCTCCTTGTTTTTCTTTTCTCACGCTATTCACGATCTGTCAGAGTGTTGCTCAATGTTGCATCGATGAATTCCACGTCTGGATGGTCTTTTGCTATATTTGGACCCCCCCATAGTTGTCGAAAGAGGGTAGCGTGTATGAGTTAGCGGCATCTAGTGGTGAGCGTGCAGATTGCAAACGCCTCGTCTCACCCTCCCCTTCCAAGTGTGTACGAGCCAGTCAGGCAGTGTTTGCTTTGTCCGTTCTGTGCTACTGTAGTAACATGCTGGTACAGAATGGCTCGGAAAAGATCAAACTCTTGACTATTAAACCTTGAAACGGGCAAACCTCCTAGTGATTACATTTTTTATTAAATGACAAAATATTACATTTTTTTCATTTCACAGCATAGTCGTAGTGAGACTATGCTGATCAAAATACACATGTATTACTTATTCCGCTTTGATTTAGAGGGGCTACAGAGTTGACATTTTATGGCTGAAACACATTTGATAGCAATAAATTGAAAGCTTACTAGTGGTTGAGCAGTTTTCCCGATGCTTGTCTACGGGTGTTACAGCAAAACGCCACTAGAGGGCACAACAGAGAACTCAGACCATAAACCACCCATAAAAACAAAAGAAAGAAGAAAAGGAGTTCCGTTTTTCCATCATCATTTTATTTTAACGTGTTTTGACGTCGACTTCCAAAACTGCACTTATCTGTGGCAGGCATGTGTGTCGTAAAGATGAGGGCAGTTGTGGACTTGTTCAACAAGCCTGTCCTCGAAACTTTCCGCCATTGTTCTTGCTGGTGATATATTTCCTGACCCCTGACCCTGTCACTGCCTTCTGCCCCTGCACTGCCCCTATCGGTCATGTGTGTATTGCATCTTGCAGACACGTAGCATTAATTTCTGAGGACATGCGCAACCGACGATCCAAATGGATGCAGGATTTGCGAGGCAGACGTCATCCGTACGCGAATGTGTAGTTAAAAGCAAGTACATCTCAAGTTAAAAGCAAGTATAGCTGACCCTGTTTGTGCCTGATTAAATCATGTTTTTGCACAAATCCGGCAGAATTGACGGAAATGTGGGCCACAACATTTTCATTAAAAAAATGGATTTTAAAACAAAGATGATTATAATAGCACATTTTTACACCTATGTTATCAGTAGGTATTGTTGTTTTCTTAACCCAGAGATATCATCAGTTATTCAAGGTAACAGCGTGTTTCATTTAGTCCCCTTTCAATGGCATCATATCCCCTTTACCCCCTCTAGTGGCCATGAGTTCAGGGGAAACACGGGAAACACCAGATGATACATCAGAGAGTGAGGCAGGAAGTTGGCAAATATGACTAAATGTACCATGAATAAAACTTTAAAGTGATACTCCACTCTGTGAGAATAAGCCATTTTGTTTGTACTCACCACTATGCCGATGTGATGATGGGTGAAGGTCTTCAGTTCATCAAACAATCCTGGAGTTTTAGGAGAAACAGGGTAGCAGCCTCATCCAGTACAATGGCAGTGATCGGTGACCACAGATAAAACGTTAAAAAAAGAACACAAAACAAACACAAAATGTCTCCATCCTGCTTGTGTGATGTAATCCAAGTGTCCGTGAGCCGCAACATTAAAAATTAACCGCAAAAGACGCCATTTACGCCATGTTTTTAGCAGAAATATCAGCTGTAGCATGTAGCAGGTAGGATGTAAACATGACGT
>JAJHUR010092969.1:0-11218 GCA_027495735.1 Lutjanus campechanus
TTCTCTGGGGCCCGAGCTGTCTGAGATGGACTTGTAACAAAGTGTTACAGTGTGCTGTGGTCTGACGAGCCCACATTTCAGATTGTTTTTGGAAATCATGATGTCGTGTCTTCGGGGCCAAAGAGGAAAAGGACAAGCCAGATTCTTACCCACGCTGACTTCAAAATACAGCATCTGTGAAGGCTCCATTAATGCTGAAAGGTACTTAACAGGTTTTGGAACAACTGCTGCTATCTGGACAGCGTCTTTTTCAGGGACGTCCCTGCTTATTTCAGCAAGTCAATGCCAAGACACATTCTGCATGTGTTAAATAATGTGGCCACATAGTAAAAGAGTTCAGGTACTAGACTAGCCTGCTTTAAGTCCAGACCTGTCTCCCATTGTAAATTTGTGACACATTATGAAGTGCAAAACAGACAACAGAGACACTGACTTGAACACTTACATTCATATCAAGCAAGAATGGGAAAGAATTTCACCTTCAAAATTTCAACAAGTAGTGTCCTCAGTTCCAAAACACTTATTGAGTGTTGTTAAAATAAAAGGGGATATAACAGTGGTAAACCATGACCCTGTCCCAATCTTTTTTGGAATGTATAGCAGGCATCAAATTAAGACTGTGTATATTTACAAAAAACAATAAAGTCAATGAGCTTGAACATTAAATATCTTGTCTTGCACTATATTTAACACCACGGCAGGAACTTTACCCAGGGACTAGGAAACTTTGGAGGTACTCTATACGTTTCCACTGCAGGGACCAATGTCTAAATAATTTCCTGGGCCATTATTTTACTCCCCAAAAAGTTTAGTACTTTCCAAAAGTACAGGAACTTTGAAATACAATGCTGCAAGGACCACCCTCAGACACCATTTTTTAAAAATCTACAGTTTCAAACCAGATATATCAACATGGAGTTACAGAGGAAAGCATACTGCAAATGGACCAAAGACAAGTTCAGGCCTTATTGAGCATTTGGTCTTAGGATGAAATACAACAAGGCTTGTCCTTCTCTTGCACAAATAAATAATGAAGCTTGTCCTTTGCATTATATGGCGTCATCATTGTTTTCCCATACATCCGTGGACCAGTTTCCCTAATTTTCAAGGGTCTTAAGACCATGGTGGCAATGCAGACAACGACCTAAGGAGGGAATCTTTTAGTTCCTTGAAATGTAGCTCTTACAACTAGAGTTCTGGGTGCTTTGGGTGACAAGGCTTTAGCGAACAGGGAAACTCTTGCCCAACAATAAAGGACAGTTAAGATTCAGGATCAGATGTTTTAGATGCTTGATCAGAAATTACATGAATCTGTTCAAGCAGTATCCATCAAGCATCAAAATAACATGTAATTACTTCTGCATATGTTGACAGATGAAACCAGTTACCTGAAGCCTGTAATGACTCCTGTTGCTTGGGTTGCTGGGATATGGCTCACTGCCTTGGACCTCCACCTGTCACACAGAGGAGTGAAAACTGAGCGTAACCGGAACAGATTCAAACAGACATGTCCCTACACTTATCATATCTTTGTGACAAACTTAACCATAAGGATTACCTAGAAATAAGTTGAGGTTTTCAAACAGCAGAGGATTTTGATAAGAGTCTGGTACCTTTCCATGAACCACAACAGTTCATGACCAAAAGCTAAAATGTGGATTACAAATTTGCCTGTCACATGTCACAGGCATTAGATAATGTATTGCTGTTTTGTATGTGAAATCTAAAACCTAACTTACATTATACATTAACCAATGATTAATCTAGAACGACTGCCAAGTAATACTTGAATTATCAAATGCAAGTTCTGGATAAAGAGTTATTTGAAGTTTCATATACTGACGGTGCTCATCTCGTCACTATGCTGTAAAAAACAAGTTACTGTTACTTGAGATTCTCAAGTCAGACTTGATTAGAAAACAGATCTTCAGATACAGAATTCAACATTTTGGAAAACTGCTGGTTGAGCTTAAAATATTTTGCACAAGCATAAGCCTGTAAAATGATCAAACGCACAGACATGAAAAGAGCATCATCTTATACACCTGCAAAATATTTACGAATGTTAATGATTCTTCAATTGTAATTGCTCCATTTATTTTTCACCAATGCCTTGCTTGCTGTTAAGTGCGAGAAAGCAAGCAGCAGATAAAGCCAGTCTTCCTGACAAAATATGTAATATAAGGTAAATAATTTAAAATGTGGATACTGAACATTCACTTGTTCTAGAGCTCACGTATCCTGGCTTTTAAGCACTCAATATTATCCTTTAGGCAGCACATTACTGCCAACTTTAACAAGCTATACACTATGCTTCTAAAGCATACCTCAAATATACAAAGATACAGTGTAGATACAGAGTAAATATAGAGCTCAAAACAGTTTTTGGCATGAACCAACTAATATCACAGCACACTCGAAGATAAATGTTTCTAAAGCTACAGAATAAAACAAGTTTTTCTACATCCAGTGACAAGAAAGCAAATAATGGCAATTTACAAAAGGATAATGAGCTTTTATGTCAAGGAACATAAATTTGTCCCTGTCAGGCAGAAAGATTGTTGAATTTGTAGCACAGCTTTGCATAACATCAAAACCCCAGTATTAAATAGTACCTTTTTAAAAATAAGAAATGCAAATAAGCATCACTTCGCGATGATAAGTGCAATACACATTTGCTTTTCTATTTTTTGTTCCTTATGTTAATGCTGACAGTTCAAACACAATATGCTAACCAGATTTCATCCTATACCAAAATGTTGCATTCAGACATAAAGCACATAAAAATACATTTCACATATCTTCAGGAGGCTTCACAACTGAGGATGCTTTGGAGACAGGAACAGAAACTCCTAGTAAGGCTATCAAAATGAAATGACTAAACCACAATACAAACTTAACAATTCAATGTTCAGATATGTTCTCATGTAATCCACCAAGTATTTCCATTTCATAATATTAGCTTTGAGTGAATATCACCAAGTAAAAATATTTCTGGTGTTCATTCTTCAGTGAAATTGTATTTTCCAGTAGAGCAATACATACAAGTATAACACATGAAACCACAGTGAAAAACTGAAGAGAGAAAAACCTATAAAATAAGCTCATGTAGACAATCATGCCGAGCACTGGCAAAGATCTCAATCCAGCTGTATATCCTCGAGATGTTCCTGTATTCCTTTGTTATGCAAAAAGAAAGGCTGTACATGCACACACAAACCCAAACCAACTTCATATACGGCAACTTTTTCAACAGAAGCAGAGCACTCTTTTTTCATTCAACCATTTCATCATTCATGTTATTCAACAGTAACTTTTGTTACCTTTTTCACACACTCTTCCTCCTCCTGACGCTTCTCGTAGTGAGAAAAGTCATCGAAGATGGAAGTGGTGTGTTTATATCCAGCGATGATCTTTAGCACCTGCCTGGCCTTGTCCAGTGGTACCTCCTGTGTGTCCCGAGAGTTGGTCACTGGCTTGTTTTCGTTGTTCTCCAGTCGAATGTGCCTTAGCTGACTGTTGGGAACGTCCTTAACAAAGATCCAGCGCACATCAAAACGACCCTTCCACTTGTCCTGTGACCACACGCCAGCAGACGTGTTGTAGTCCACGGGTGAGCGCATCTCTGCTACGCCACAGAAGTGACCGCTCCCATTGACACTGAACAGAAGATAAAGTGGCCCTTTGCCACCCAACGAACGGTACGCTGCGTCCAGCCTCTTGTTGCCATGCTCCGTGCTGCACCAGATGTTGTACTTGATGGAGCGGTGGATGTCGTCCTCGGAGTAGCTCTTGATGATAAACACCCTGCCCTGCTTGGGATTCCAGTCAAAGTCCTTGGGGTTATAATTGTTGACCATGCGCAACTTCTCCAAGACTGGGTGAGGCTCAGAGGGGACCCCAGGAACCACACCCACACCAGAAGAGGTGGGGGGTGACTGGCCAGTTCCACTCCCACTGCCATCCCCAAATCCATTGGCCCGGTTCCGTGGAGGGACCCAACGAGTAGGTTGAGAAGGTTGCTGTTGTTGGCTTGGGGGAGGAGGAGGACCCTGGGAGAGAGGAGGCTGGGGCATCTGAGCCATACCTGGTTGCCCAGGTGGAAGCTGATGCTGCCCCATCTGGGAAACAGGTGGTACCAGCTGTCCATTGCTGAGGGGCATTTGTGGGTTCCCTGCAGCAGTAGCTCCGGGCTGTGGGGAAGCCTGATTGGGCGGCTGCCCATTGCTGGGAATAGGGGGCACCTGCTGAGGGGTGGCAGCTTTAGGCATGGTGCCCTTGTTGTCCCAAGTGCCGATGTCCATGTTGTGTTTAATGGGCGGAGGAGGCAAATTGGCACCGGCCATGCCGCCCTTGGTTTTCAGCTTGGGTTGAGGCTTGGCTGGCTTGCTGGCAATATCGGCCCAGGAGGCGGGCTTGGCAGGGGCGATTGAGACAGGAGGCATGCTGGGAGGTCCTACAGATGACACCGGGCCAAGGGGACCCCCACCAGGTAAGCCAGAGCCAACCACCTTAGGAGCCATGTCCCCATTCCCACCAGGAGCAGCACCGCCGATCTTAAGCCCTGCCATGCCCTGGTCGAGGCTGTTCATACCAGGTGCCTTGTTAAGGGGCTCGTTGGCAGCAGGTGCAAACGGGGACTGTCCATCGATCATGGCACCCCCAAGCGAGCTGGGAGCATAGGCATAGCTGCTGCTGTAGCCAGAGCTCTGCGGTGTCCCCGACTGTCCCTGAGAGCTGCTATTGCCCCATGCCGAGAAGTCGATGCCACTGGGGAAGAAGTTGAAACCGTGCTGGCCCAGGAAAGGGTTGCTCCCCAGGGGGCCTGGCTGGCCAAACATAGCGTCCGGGAGGTAGTGGGGCTCCCCATTGCTCAGCTGTCCATAGGAGGCCAGGTAAGGCATAGGAGGGTCCCCACCTGTGGACCATGCTGCCTCGTTTAGGGAGTAGGAAAATCCTATGGAGGGGCTGTAGTAGCTGGGCATGTACGAGTCCGACATGGCCGTATAGGCATTGCTCTAAATAGAAAAAGAATCCGTTTTAGTGACAAGGAAAAAAACAGTTCTTTGCAACGACATACTCAAATTGAATTACTACAACAATAAATAACAGTTATAACTCTTCAAAGGTTCATTTACATTTCTTAGTAAAGTACATCAAAAAACATCAAATATACTTTTATAGACCACTTTGCCTAAGAATTCAAATTAAATGTTTTGACATATTCTGTCAAATCAGATTATTATAGCCAATATTAATCAACTATTATTTAATTTAATTAACATAAAATAACATATAGTACTGTTTGACATATGTATACCTTGTTCTTGTAGATCCAAAGTCAGACCAAGATTATTTAATATTATTACTGTTATTATCATCATTGTCATCACCATCCACCAAGGATACGCTACACAATACCGAAGCTTTCTTTAAATCCCTCCCGCTCTCCTTGATCTGTAAATGCACTGACTGAACTATAAAATAAAAAAAGCAACAGTCACTTTAACAAAAGAATGGTACATTCTTCTGAGTGGAGGAAAATACAGACTCCATCCTTTTCCTCTACAGCCCACTTCACAGGCTGTGTGTTGTCTGTTACTACACAAGGGGAACTCCATCTACCACACAGTAAAGAGAAATAAAATCCAAGGCCACTCAAAACTAGATAATCAGCAACCACACTCGTTCCAGCTGTGCATCCTTAAGGTCTTCCTGCATTTTCTCAGTAACACAAAACACACACACACACACACACACACACACACACACACACACACACACACACACACAAACACAAAAAGAAACAATAAGTCTACAGGTCTATATTAATCTTCTGGTACAGAAATTTCTTGGGACTAATCATGAAAAAAAATCCATTTGTAACTTCAGAGGTTTCTGTTTTACATTCAGATTAGTGATATAGCAGAACATAGTTTATCCGTAATATTTGTGGGTTACCCCTGTGGTTTAGTACGCATGTGAAGCACAGAGTAATTGCAAAATTTAACCATCATAGTGTCAAATACAGTTCTACTGCTGCTTTTCAATTTTTAAAGTAATAATTCCCTAAAACCTAAATCAATGCAGAGAAAAGATAGACAAGACATATCTGTGCTGTGTTTTAATCTCAAGTGCAATCATTAGGTTAAGAGTGAGTAATTTAAAAGCAGCCGCTTTCCTCCATTCAGTGAAATCTCATCTCTAGGACTGTGGGCATTTTCAGTGGTGCACTGGGAAACTGGGCATGCTTATCATAGAAGCAAAAAATAATAAATGGATGTTTATTGCATCTTCGGCAATATCTGCTGCCTTGCTCCAAAACACAGCTCAGCTTTCCCACCAGAGCAGCTCAAGTATCTGTGGCACAGCCTTCAGTGTTAAAAGGCAATTACTCATGACATGTAACCAATCAAATATTGGACATTGAGACAGACTACAGAGTGGTAACGACAATAGACTACATATGAAGACTATTCACTTATTTTTTTAAACATACATGTTGTTTACAGATCTTTATATAGATACATAGTGGGCGAGTATAACTTGTGAGTTTGGTGATCTGTTGCACCACTAATTCAGTATAGGGTTCTAAGAAAATATTGCCATACTTGAATATTGTAATATGATGCTTTGTGAAGCTGCATCAGTTCTCAAAAACACTATTGTTTTTAAATACATAGTTTACATGTAAAGAGTCTTGGAATGTTGTAAACCACCTTGAGCCATTTGACTCTCCCACTGCACAGATTGCACAAAAAGTGGTTCTATGATGTCGATACTACACGGATGGTGATAAATACAAGTGATGGTGTTTTCTTCATATTATGACAGTTTTTTCTTATTGCAATGCACCAACTTGCTGAAGGGTATAAATCACAAGTTTCATCACAATATTAAAATATAACTTTTTTTTTTGCCAAGATGATATTTGCAAATATCAGTCTGTCATGATACTATTTCAATTCAATTTAATTCAGGGGTCTGCAATCAACAGACAATATATGCTCATTTAACAATTAATTATGTTTATGTTAACTCACAAAAACCAACTTAATGATTTGACAATTTTATGACTGAAGTCTGTCAGACAATAGTGACACAGACATGCCATGGGAATTTCAAAATTAAAGCATATCTTAATGATTATGATACAGATCCGTATTTTCACCTTGCATCGACAATATTAGATTGGTGAACACTGAATATATCATATATAGGCCTATATCAATCCAGATAAATGTATTGTTACACCGCTATTGCTTACAGTAGGGAAATATAATTAATCATAACCCCTACATTGTTATTTGTATCCTAATGCCAGATTCCTGTCAATACCTAGCCCTAATTCAGAGGGGGAAAGAAGGTAGCATCAATATTATCACTGTTGACTTACTTATTTTTTAAGAATTAAACTACCTTTTTCTTAGATATGCTTAGGATAATTCAACAAAGATAAAAAACAACTACTGAAGTCCAGGTTGAAGTTACAACCTGTTGATTGTGTCTATGAAATCCACTTCCAACATTAGAGAGACATAAAAGATATATAATTAACTAAGAACAAAAACTAACTTGAAGGGACTTCAGTGTTTTGATAATAAAAGATTTTACTGAAAAGCAGTACCTGTTGGCAAACAACGGTCAATAAAAGCTTACCTGTCTGGCCTGAGTATTCAGGTAAGGCTCAAACTCATCGTCATTCAAAGTATCCTTTTGGGTCACAGCTCCGTTTTGCACTGAAAAGAAAACAACACTGATGTAAACAGAGCATACACGTTTGTGTGACTAGAGAAGTAGAGTGGTGGGATACATTACATTATCTGGTCATTTTGGATCAACATCATCACAACATATTACATAACATGCACTTCCTGCAATTATTCATCACAGAAAAAGCCACAAAGCTGAGCATGATAAAACTTCACATACTATAACTGCTCAATATGCTTCAGATTATAGGTTACAGCATAAGCTTGATTAATGTGATGAATCAGCCTGAGTGATGAAGTAAATGAACCGTGCACTGGTGAAATATTTGCAAAAAATACCATCTAAGACATCAGATTCCCTCAACAATATACAGAGCTCAAAATGAACTTTATTCCTCAGTGTCCTGTAACTGTTGAAAAGTTCTCCCCCCTCCCCACACTCTATGATAACTTTTTTTCAGTAACTTGCATCACTTCACTGAGCCACTCTGGTCTGCCATGGAGGTTCTGTTAGTTGTTCCCTGCATTTGTATCTGAATTAAAAAATGAAATAAAAATAAAATCACCTTAAGTGTTTGACCAAAATAGGTTTACATTATTCATTTAGTGCTTAGTTAAGTTAGGGATTCCTTTTTGTTTATTTTTATTTGTGCATCCCTGTAAATAGCAGCACAAATGCAAACCTGTTTCTGCTTGGTATACAGCGATGGAAATTTACACACATTTTGAACATATCTCATAGTACACTTACCCTAACACTTAGATTTATTTAAAACACAATGAGTGTGACGTAGTGTAGAATTTGTGACTGTGCCTCCTCACATTTTGAACACCTAACAATTAAAATGATATATACTCCATGACGCACAAATATAATAATTTCATTTGTAACGATGAGTTTCTCTGCTGTCTCAGAATTGTCCCAGACACCATATCTCTGTGTTCCAGGTGCTACTTTTATTGTCCCCGGGACATCTTTAATTTTGAGCGCTGACAATATGGTTGTAAAAAAAAAAAAAACATAAAATCATATTGCAATTATTTTAATTTAGCAATATCATTCACAATTAGTGGGAATGATCATTTTTACTTGGTAGGGAGGAATGCACACAAATATTGAAAAGTTGCAGACCATGAAAAAGCACAGGTTGTGAGAGACAATAGTTGCACACTTGTAGCCAATATGCAAAAGACAATGTTCTTTATACTACCACCGTTTTGTTATGTTCTTCGGGGTGTCATAATCATATGATCATTTTTGCATCACACTTTTCATCTTCAAAATAAATATTAAAACTATGATGAAGTGACATTTGTTGTGGTCTGTATAAAATAAACATACTTTCCTACCTACATCTGGAGAACAAGATTTGTGGGTCAGTGCATCTCTACAGCACTACAGTACTTCTTTAGTGTTGTTTTATCACTTTTATCAACCTGCCTCTATCAAAAAAAATGCAGCCTCTGCGATATGGATATTCTGCTTGGCCATGTTGTGATTTCTATAATATTACTTTTCCAGCCCTACTTGACACTGGTTACATAGTTGCACAAAATTATAACACATTAGGATTCTCTCATCAAACCATGCTAATTAAAATATAGGATAAGTTAATTCATTAATGACATTTCCAGAGCTGTGAATGTATGTTTTAATGCAGGTGGAGCAGTGGTCCGTGGTTTGTTTTCATAAGTTTCTGAGCGCTCTCTGCTATAGCTGACGGTACTGTGTTGGATGACATGTTGAGAGCGTTTCAGGACATGGAAAAGTTAAATTAAAAACACACAAGGGTTAGCAAACAGAGGTTATCTAACATTACAGCCTTAACAGCGTGATGACGGGAAAAAGCAAGGCCCATTTGGACACAGGAAAAGCATGTCGGAAGACGTGTCATTTTGGGTTAACTTAGCAACAAGCTAACGTTAGCACGCTAGCTGTATGGTTAGCTGCATGCAGTGCGCAGCGTCTCCATGTTAACGAGCGCCAAGAGTCCTTTCAACATGACGGACTTGGCTAACATTAGCCAGCGTGATAGGATGGCACCTGTAGTTTAACTCTGCAAAAATATTTCACAATGACCGACATCGAGTCAAACTGAGTAGTTACAATGTGTTCTCACACTTGTCAGTGCAATAAAAGCGTTACAAGTACAACCAGGAGAAGGATGCTTGTGTGTATCATGTTGCCATTTAACGTTAGCTAATCAAGAGATAGCTAATGCTAACTGTGGGACCCTTACAAGTGCCATTTCAAAGATGCAAAGAAAACTCGGGAATGGTGACTAACGAGCCGAGAGCAGTCCTATGCAACACAGTGTAGTTTTGTGTTTCATTAAAGTGGCAAATTAAATGCAAAAATATTCACAACTTAGACAGACAGGCCCCGGAGACAAGCTATCGCATACGCGCACGCAAGATTTTCAAAGCGCACCGCACGTAAAAAGATCCGCATTCACTCAACCCAAGTCGTCAATGTTAGATAATATTTGTGCTTACCTTTATTAGCTTGGCCTTTCGGTCTCTGGATTGGGTCCAGGTGATTCATGAAGGTTTGATTTATGAGAAGAGAGGAAGGGGAAAAATAGATGAAGAGATATATTTTCAGCAGTCAGTTCCTTTAGCAGGTGGTCAGGCCTACTGCACTACTGAGCCACTGCCGCTGCCTCTGAGCTAAGCTATCCTCGCTAGCCGTCGCGATGCTGAGAAATTTGGCCCTCGTAAATGTTCAGAAAATACCTCTCTTTACCTGTTCAAGAAGGCTGCTGGCTGACATGTCTTTCCCCCCCGGAGCCTGTGTAACTGTATTTACTCCTAAATAAAAGCGGCAGGGTGTAGAATTGGTCTAGCTATTGAAGAGTTTCAGCCAAGCGCCCCTATCTCTCTACAGAGCCTGGTTTCTACACAATGGCGGGCTGCAGTTTGCTTGACAGACTCCTCAACATGGCTGGGCGGCCCTCGTCGACCCACGATGGCATTTATTTACAGCGAACACACGCCCCCCAATGGCGCGGAGGAGCCACGTTTAACACTATACGGTAGCTACCTGTCACGGTGATATCCACGGTGGTATGGAACCACTGAGTTACAAAAAGGAATTAAAACGGAATAACTTATAGATCATTAAATACATGTAAAATAAAAATAAATTATTAGAAACTAAACAAAAGCTAAAACTTGATAGTTAACTGAAATGAAAAAATAAGCTAGACTAGAATAGTCTAGGAAAAACACAAACCAAAGCAAATAATAATAATTATTATAGCTGCTGCGCAGCAATGGTCGGGGCCGGGCGATTTTAGGCAAAATTAGGCAGTTCTGATCAACAAGCAGAGTGTAGGAAGACGAAAAAAAGGTGGCATTCTAATGTGCATTTTACATCAGTTGAGGCTTGAATCACAATTTCTGGCTCAAGAGGCTCTGCTGTATCTCACCGAGCTAATTAGCAAGAGTCAACTCTGTGGTATATATGTTTAAAATTTCTTCTAGCTCATTATAGGAATTTTACA